>BGPR01003961.1:0-59014 GCA_013235015.1 Araneus ventricosus
CAAAAGTCGATTTTATAAACTACAGACCAGGATCGAATGGATGTATACATTTTAAAGCTGAATAACTGGGGAATCGCGTGATACCATTTTCAACCCTCTTAACTGACCTTGACCTCTGTATTATTAGCTCAAGCTGGAGTGTTGTGTGAAGTGTATCCTGCGTCAAATAGTTGTTGCTTCAATCGTTCCATTTTCGAATGTGAATACCTTCATTTCTAGATGTAATTAAAATCTAACAGTTATGGATAATAATGAGGCAGGTATGTGTTCATATTTTTTTATGGATTTGAATTGTTAAAAAATTAGTTTTAATAATTGCAAAATTAATTGAAAATAACGCATTTTTTTTCAAAATTTTTTTTGTATGTTGCAAAATCTCGAAGATTTTTGTTTTTCCAAACATTTCCACGCTAAATTTTTTTTTTGATTAATGAATTTAGACCTTTATGTTTGTGTTTTTGTTTAAATTAGCCACTGATTTGCCCGATCAGTGTGTAATTTTCTGACATTTTGATTGGAATAAAGTTATATCAATTATAAAAATTACTTAAAACATTGCGTTCAATCCATTTTATCTCTTTTTAGGATTTTTCAAAAAATACTGAAATTGTTCTTTGTCAACATTTAGTTATCTAAAAAGAAGTCGAGTCAAAGTTGCTTATTTTTTTGTAAAAAGTTACCACACACTCGTGCGATTTTTTTTAAAAAAAAAAGCGGTTCAAAATTTAGATATCTAAATTGCATATATTTACTATGCACTTTTTTTGTTTCTATTTTACTCTAGGGTCATCGTGTGTCAAAGTAATGATTCGAAGAGAGTTATTTAACATTATGCAAGAACAAAATTTGCCAAATATACATGATAAACTAAACTCGAAAATTATCTTCTTCAAAGTGATACTTTTGATGACGATGAAATTTTAAAAATAAAGCACAATTTCTCCCATTTTAAATCTCAGTTAAAGATCAGATGGATTGCTTTAATATATCGTTTTAAAGTAATTCTAGAAACCATATCCAGTGGCCACAAGATTAATTTGCAAAAGTTCAAAGAATATACAGAAGAAACATCTGAGCTCTACGTGCAATTATATCCATGGTACCCAATGTCGCCTTCTATGCACAAGATCTTAATTCATGGTCCGATTGTAATAGAAAATGCTATATTACCAATAGGCCAATTGTCAGAAGAAGCGGCGGAAGCACGCAGCAAACATTTCCGATCATTGCGTCAAAATTGAGCGCGAAAATTTTGCAGACTTTCTTGTTATGAGGATGTTCTCAAAAGATTGTTTTTGAGTTCGGACCCAGTGTTGACGAGTATGAGACCCACGATGAGGAAAAAGTCAAAATCATTCTTAAAAGAGACTTTAGAGATGTTACTGCCAATGGAATCTTCTGAAGTTCTTGATGAAGAGGACTCCGATCATGAAGAAACAGATAATGACATTAATGATTTATCATCAGACGAATAAATCGCACCTTTCTTATGAATTATTAACTAATCTTTTACACAATTATTCAATTATTTTTATCATTTATTCAATTATTTGTTATTTTTCCCATTTCTTTTCTGTAAATATAATTAATGTAATATTATTAATTTTGTTCAATGTACAAGGTATGATCATAAAATAACCGGGTCTATTAGAGGCCTCTGGTCAGCACTGCATTCAGAATATCAAGATGATATATTCATTAATAATAAAAAAAAATTAAGGTGTTGGTTGCCATTGAAAAAAAATTATAATATTTTTAATTGTAACGGAAACCATAAGAGGTGGTACATTCTATACCTATAAAATCGCATGCGCATATCCCATAATACTTAGAGCCAAAATCTCGTCTTGATACTCTAAATGCAGTGCTCCCCAGAAGCCTCTAAATAGGGCAAGTTACTTTGACCACCCTGTATATAACTATGAAGTTATAAAATATCAATTATTTTTAAGTTATAAAGCAATATTTTCTGCAAAAAGTTCATTAATTTACTAACTAATACGTTTAAATTAGTTTAAAACCGAAAAATAATTTTGGCCGCCCAGATTCGTCAAATATCCCACTGTGCGCTCTAGAAAATCAGCTCCTATAATTGGGTCTGAAACATCTGCTACCAAAAATGACCAAATGAAATTAAGGGGTCTATTCTGGTACCCCCCGGTTGGGTTGGGAGACGTCACTTTTTCCGCACGTTAACAACGGGAAAAGTGGATGCTTTGTCACCGAAACGGTGATGGTACCAACATAAGCGTTTAGGCTCTACATTTTTGTCGGCATTGCGTCTTGAAGGTGTTAAAGATCGCCTTCGAGGTTTAATTCGGCCGTGTGAATATTGAGAAACAGACAATTTCTTAACAATGTTTTTCAAATCTGCTAATTCCGCTTTAATAGCATCTAACTCGACTTGATCCGATTTACTGGTCTATTCTCGTACCCCGGTTGGGTTGGGAGAGTTTCGCCTTTCGACAGCGGGACGTTAATGGCTTTTTCTCGACCAAAAGAAGGGGTCTGATTCTCGTACCTCGGTCGTTTCGAACATCTTGCTTTACGCTAGGAAGTGACGTATTTCTGCTGCGCGCACAGCAAATCAAGCGATCGTCATGCGATATTTTTGTTTATGGTTTCAGATTCAGTTCGAGTTTTGAATCGCCAATGGAACTATGGCGAAGCGTACAGTTGCTTCCCAATTCGAAATTATGTTGGATTATTCTGAAAAATATCCACAAATTTTAAGTGGGAAAGTTGAGAGCATCTTTTCAAAAGACACCAAGGGTAAGAGGGGGGAAGATTTAACTTCTGCTCTTATCAGATGCATTATAATGCATCTTTCTTGCTTTCATAAGTTCATTGTTAAGGGGGGGGGGGTTAAACCATTTATCTTTTACAAAATACACATTTATAATAATATTATACATTTATAGAACATAAATTGCAGTCTTTTTTTCAATATATTGATGTAATTTTACCAGTTTTATAGAGAGAGGAAAAAATAATAAACTTTTTCCATGCCAATTATTTTAACATGAATAAATCTTATAAATTAATATTACAAATCATTTGTTTATTTTTCCAATTACATAAGAATATAAAACATAAAAAAAGTTTTCACAACATTAAAAAAATTACATCTTTATCAAGGAACAAGAAAAATTCTTTTATTGCCAGATTTATCAATTACTTTGTAAATATTTGACAAATTTCTTTTACTTAAAACCCAAATAAAAAAAATTGTAATGATATATACGAAATGAGGAAAGTCATTCCACACTCAATGTTAAAAAAATTGTTAAAATGTTACCCTAATTTAATTTAATAAGAAAATATCAAGTAATTAAATCTTTAAATGCAATTGATCTTCTAATTATCAACTATCATTATTGACTATCTTGATGGAGTAGTAAAAGATTTAACTACTTTTAAAGATTTAATTACTTTAGATTGTCGTATTATATTATTAGATTAAATTATTTAAATTCGATTAAAGATTTTACTTTTTAAAAAATCTAAAGTTATTGATAAATTCTTCTTCAGATTGTTCAAATGGATTGCATTTATCCCGATAAACCCTTTCAAAACACAATTAACGTCTTAGCAGCCTCCATTTTAAACGAAAATTTGATAAGTTTTGATATCGGGGTCTATTTTGATACCCCCGGTTGGGTTGGGAGACGTCACTTTTCCCGTTGTTAACGTGCGGAAAAAAGTGACGTCTTCCAACTCAACTGGGGGTACTAGAATAGACCCGATCGAAACAACACTTCTCGCTAGCGAATAGCGTTTACGCCGGGTACAGAGCTGGCGAGAAATCGGAGTCCCTTTTTCGACCGAGCGAGATCCCAACCGGTTGGAAAAACGAATACGAGAATCGCATTTGCCGTTAACGGGCGGAAAAAGTGACGTCTCCCAACCCAAACGGGGTTACCAGAATAGACCCGTTAGTTTTGTATTGCTCTTCGAGTTTCAACCGGAATGTTTTTTCTTTCGTCAAGTTCTTAGCTGCTACGAACATCTCAACTTTTCTACTCACAAAAATAAACTTTAGAAAGAGCGCGGAGCTCAAATTTTTCGCTGCAATGGTTCATTTTGTAAAATTTATTCGATTTAGAAATAGTGTGTATTCAACAGAAGTTTTATAAGTTTAATTTCCTTTTGAATCTAAATCATGGATTGCCAAGAATCTTGCATGGGTCTAATATTTCTTTTATTTTGCTAATTCTTCCATTTTATTATCATTTATTTATTTATTACTATTCAAATATCTTGAATATCTAGCAGTTATATTTCTTACCCAACACAAGTTGAACGATCGAAATATAAAATAAATATCTTTTATTCTTAAACTGAATTTTACAGTCAATGATAAATAAATAAATTAAACTTTTTGTCTGAGTTCGCTTAAAAGAATTGAAGTAGTTTCTTTTGAATGAACGAATATTAAAAACAGGTAGATTCTTAAAAAAGATAAAGTAAATTAATACATTCTTAATTTATATTGAATTTTTAAAATTAATGTACACAACTCGACTTGAAAATTATTATTATTTTTTTTTTACTTTTTAAGCACACAGACATTTTTAAAGCAAAACAGCAATTAAAGTTTTAACTAATAAGGTAATATACTTTATTCTAATTAAACAAATGGATGGATGGCACTTTTATTTATTTTTCTAAGCATTTTTATGATAACAAAACCATATGCGTGTTTGTAACTGAATACATAGCTAAAATAAAATGTTAAATTTTTCTGTTTAGTTTTCTTTCTTTTTATGCTCTTTGTATTTCATATGTTTTAAATCAGATTTTTAAATAATGTTCTGAATATTTAATTCTATAGAACTTAACAGTATTTTGTAATTACAGAAGAATTAAAGCATTATGCTGAAAACAATTATGGTGATGAATTGATGTGCATTTTACTTAATGAAGATATTCGACAACATTATTCAGTAACAATTGAGTATGAAATTGATCAATTTTTTTCTTTCTGAATTTAAATATTATTTTCATAGAATATTATTAGAAATCATATTATGTATTTCAACTTGCTATTGTTTCTTGTGAGCTTAAAATTATACATTTTTTTAACATACAATACAGGGATTAAATGCTTGAAATGAAAACAATTATTCAATATCTGTTTTTTTTCCCTTCATTTTACTTATTTGTAAAATCTTTGTTTTGCATGTGAAAGAAATCATATTAGAAAATAAAAAAAAGAATTAAAAATGGTATTATGTATCACAATTTAATAGTAATTCATAATATTTGAAGTTCGGAAACAATGAATGGAAACTTGGAAACGAAAAGAGTTAAAAGTACCGAATTAGTTTTGCAATGAGAAAATTTTTTAAATTAATTCATATTACTTCCTTTAACTTGCATTTATGAGGATCTAAATTCTGCTTTAGGGATTACTGTTATAAATAAAAAAAAAAAAAAAAAAATTGGTAAAAGTTAAGTTTAGGGTACGGAGCCATTCCTCTTCGCTTTGCATCACCATCTTTTTGTCGCCAAGGGCAGGATGGTTTGGCAATGTGAGGACATTTGTTTTGGGTGAGCAGTGAAGATTTTATTGTTCTCTTGGGTATGCAAACCGGGCAAATTTTTTAACTTAAAGATACATCAGCGGCTTCGCTTTCAGCAAAGCCAGTAGCTTCACTTTCAGCAAAGCCAGTAGCTTCACTTCTTCATTGAATGTTGGGAATCTAGGTTTCTTTTAAGATTCCAGAAACAAGAATTCCTGCATGCGTTGCTTGCAGCTTCGCAGGTAGGTTCCAGGCAAATTTTTTTAAACTTAAAAAAACAGTTTTTGGCTTTGCTCGGAAACCTGTAGCTACGCTCCTTCATTGAATTTTAGGAATCTGCCTTCTTTTAAAAAATTCCGTAAACTGTCAAAATTAAAGCCGTTAAATTCCAAACGAAATATTAATTCTATTAAATCGTCTAATAAAATTTAAATTAGCCAATCAAGACGAAGCTTCGAAGCGCAGAACTCCTATTTAATGATGCGTGCGCCAGACACTAATTTGAACGTCACTGCGCAACCAAAACAAATGTAAACATATCGCTAAACCATCTTCCTCTTGGCTTCAAAAACTTGGCAATACAAAGCAAGGAGAAACAGCTCTGTACCCTAAACTTAACTTTAACCAAAATTTTATAGTTATTCATATATCCATCATATATTTTTTGTAAATTTAATGGGAAATTTTATACTAAATAAACTGAGACTAGTTTCTGTAAAAATTAAATTAATTTTAAAATTATTTGTACTTTGCAAGATTGCAGAATTGTACAAGAAAATCTTTTTTTGCCATGTTTTAAAGTGTTATATCTGTTTCATAGGTTTAATTTGATTTTATTTAGGTCTTTGTGCTTTTTTGACTTTTTTTTGCATAATTTTTGAATTATAAATATAATTTTATGTTATTAAGAATTTTTCTTTCATGATATTTAATAATTCCAATACCAATTGTAAATTAACTACTGTATTATTTCATTCATTTTCTTATACTAAATATGCGGTCTTTTTAAATTTGACTGACATAATTTTTCAAGTATTTTATTTACTTCACAGCACTATGAGTCTATTTGAGTCCAATGTTACATTTGCGCATCTTTTATTTGAATTCCCTGAAAGAGCTCTGAAACTTCTGGATCAATCATTCCATCAAGCTGCACTTCATATTTGTAATTCACACAAAAGAATGCCAAATATGGTAGCATATTTTTCACACAGTTATATTCATTTAAAAAAGAATTCCTTTATAATTAATTACATTGTCAAGTTAAGGTAATATGTAGGGGAGAGGGAGACACCTTTCAACGTGGGGCACTTTTCAACAGTGAAGAGAAATGCTATTCTCTCTACTGGAAATGCTATTTGATCGGCTGATAGGTTGCTAATCAATCTTCAGAAGAGAACATCTTCTGTCAATAGGATTCATTCCATTTCTCAAACCATGCGCTTTGCTATGGAATCAGATCTATTTTGTGGCCTACTAAGTAAAAACTGAAATTTCTGTTCATCACTGAATTTTTCTTACTCCTTATTCATTGAGATAAGTTGGATTTATTCACGAAACTAATTAAGATTTTCTGCGTCTAATAATATTATTAGCAACTAGAAATTCATTTCTAAAGAGAGTTATAACACTTGAAACTTATTGGCAGCACGTGGGGCACCTTTCAACAAACATGAGGGGGCACATTTCAACACTGTTAAAATGTATCCCTCAGAGGAAGTATTAATTTAATTAAGTAACTTTGAGACTTGGGCAAGATGGTTTGAACTTGCATAAAGAAGCATAATAAGCCAGAAGAAAAAGAGATTTCAAAGCTATACCAGCAGTTCAAGGTGGAATATCTCTTAGAACAGCTGCAGACTTATATGGAATGCCCTATTCTACATTAATTTATAGATTTAAAATGAAGTGAAATAGTTAGTCTGATGATAACATAACATTGGATACTTCATCCATTTGCTTTAGCTCCAAGTATACATGTCAACAAGTTTTCACCATAGATCAAGAAAGTATGCTTTCTGATTATATTATTAAAAGTTCAAATATGAATTATGGTCTGACTTACAAACAAGTACGACAACTTGCATATGATTATTCAAAATGCCTGGGCTCAAGCATTCCAAGTAGTTGGAATGAAAATAATATTGCTGGAATTCACTGGGTTAAGGATTTTATGAATTGTTGGAATAATGGGGCCATTTAAGTCAAAACTGAAAGTAGCACAAAATGACTGGATCAAACAATGAAAACAAGAAAATTTAAGTTAACCTAAAACCATATAAATTTTGTTAGGTAACTGTATTTCTCTCTACAATGTTATATTTCAATAAAACTTATGTTCATTTGAGTGAAATGAGTGGTTATATATTTGTTGAAAGGTGCCCGATGGGTGGGGCATGTTTCAACAGATTTTGGCTTCAGTTGAAATGCGTAATTTCACCTTTTAGTTATGACCAGGGACTCTGATACAAAGCTGAGTAGCTGCCTAAGATTCTGTTGTAGCCAATGATGCAAAATATTGAAATGAAAAATATATACTTTCTACAAAAGTGAGGTTATGCTAAAAAATGTTGAAAGGTGCCTCCTCTCCCCTACATAACAATAATTGACTAATATTATCTTTTGTTAATTATTTTTGCTATCCTTATTTGTTTCAATCACTCAATATTAAATGTTTCTTTTATTTTAATTTTCTTACCAGTCCTAAGATTGGTAAGAAAATTAAAATTATTTTTTATGCTAAATTATTTTTTATCTCATTAAAAAAAAACATTCATCCACAAAAAGATTCAATATTGTATTTATTTCTGAACATTGTGTACTTAAAGAAGCAAGGAATTGCATGAAATTTTTGCATTTCTAATTGAAATTTTTCTACTGCAGGTTTTTGTGGTATAAAAGTTGAAATAATAATGTATATCTACTCACATTTTATATCATTGTGTTTTCTAGAAATACTTTGGGAATTAAAAACAAAGGCATGTTTTTAGTGTTTTTATGTGCAGTTTCAATATGATTTTAGATTTTTTTAAAAAAAAGTATGCATCTTTTTACTAGTAACATTCATATAGAATAAAATATTTTTTTTTAAAAGAAGCAACATTAATTTGTTATTCATTTATAACATTTAAATCCTTATTTATGTTTTTAAAGTGCATTGGCCAATTTTGTTGAATTTCTGAAAAACTAGGGATGCATTTTAAAGAAGTTTGGTATGAATACCTAGTTATGCAGTAAAACTTCTCAAACTGGCCACTCCTGCATAGTGATCACTCCTCTTAATGGCCAGTTTTGTTTTGACAGAATTTTTTTATCCATAGACGTAATGTTAAAATAACCTTTAGGAATACCACTCAAACAACTGATTGGCTAGGTTCGTTGCCCATTCAACTTCAATGAAATGCATTCTTTCATCTCTCTAATCTTAGATGTTTTTTTTATTAAAAGGGAGAAAAGAAGGAACAAAAACATTCATATATTCCAAGACAACATTGGAAATCAGGTCGAAATTAATCATTTGTTTTCTAATGTGAAGAGAAGTGTTCAGTGTTTACTGAGATTGGCCATTCAATAGCTCATTTGTGCCTCTTAGATGCTGATTCTGACTTTGACAAAGAAGCTTTGATATGGGTTGCGACCATCAGCAAATGAAATTTTCAGCTGAACAGACTTTAGGAAAAATAGATGATAATATTGCCTATTGCTCAACAACTACTGACAAAATGATTAGGGGTTTATTTTTCCAGTCAAAAAAAGTTCCCTGCAAACAAGCTGAAAGATCCAAGCAAACACAAATTGTATCATAAAAAAATAAAAAAAAACACAAATTAATTCCTTTTCTCTTCAGATGATTTTTAAAATGAGCTTAGAAATAAAAAATTAGGGCTTGTTTAAATGTGTATTTTGTGTTCCCAAATATGAAACCCCTTTAGAGCAGCCAATTTTCCCTGGAATGGAGGGTGGCCTCTACAAAGAGGTTTCACTGTTTAAGAAAGAAAAAAATATGCTGTGCAACAGTTGGCTGTTTTGCATAATGCATACCCAAGCCATGGCACCTTTGCTATTATATCTTGAATAAAAAGTATTTAGTCCCAGGTTCTCTCCAAAAGATTGTATGTCAAGAATCAGTACCCAAGCGTTTCATACGAATAAATTGTGACAAACTTATCTCTGAAAATGATGTTTCACCACTGAAGTCTGGTCCAAGGCTTGTGTTATCTGAACCATACTAAGCAGCTGTCATGTACTTGATAGAGGCTCTCTGGTTTTCAGAGCGACAGATAAGTCCTTTCAACGTGATGTTCGAATTTTTTTATGGTGTTGTTGCCTCTCATTTCATTTTTGTTAACAAGGCTTGTCCACCTAGAGCTAACTTAGTCGAGGACTAAATATCCAACTTAAACTCTGTTGAGCACAGCTGGGATGCTCTTGGAAAAGCAATTACAGCTCATCATCCAACTCTGAAAATCATCCAGGTCCTGAAAACTGCATTATTGCAGGAGTGGGCTTCACTGCCATAGGGATTGATCAACTGCCTTGTTCCAGTATGACACTAAATGCCATATTAGAGCTATTTTGTGTTTGATCTTGCACTGTGGATTTTGGACATTTATGCATTGTTGAACTATACTAATGATCATGAATCATGATACGATGATTATTGCATGGTATGATTTTTCTCTTGCATAACTGTGTATCTTTACCAAATTTTATAGAAATACCAGTGGAGGCAAATAGGGGGGCATCCAAAATATAAAATTTTTATTTCATTTTAGCTGCCTAAAACTAAGAATTATTAAAAACAACCTATAATGTCTGTTAAAATTATCTAATTTTGTAACTAAATTTTTAAATTTTGTTACCTACTCCCTATAATCTGGTATTCTTTTAGGTATCTATAAATTTTTTGGCCCCCCCCTACTCCTCCCTGTCTGTCCTTCAATTGTAGCCACTGAGAAATGCAGCAATTAGTTTTTTTTAAAGAAATTTGTTAAAATAAACATTCTCTCAAAATCTTGATGGATTAGATATGTTTTAAAATTTGATTAATTGAAAATTAAATCAATCAGTTATAATTTGTACTGTGAAGAAGTAAATTTAAGTTTTACATTCTTTATGAAAAATTATGATCTGATTATTCTTCAGAGTTCTAAGGGTGAAAATTCTATTTTTAACAATTTTACTTCCTGTTAAAGGTTTAGTTAATTATTTTTCAATTATGGATAATTTATAGCGTCATTTAAGGTTAATTTATATTTTTATTCAGGCTGTTAGAGGAACTATACATGTTCGACTTACTGCACTACCCCAGTTACCTGAAATTTACCGTACAAGTCTTCCTCATTGCTCAGATGTTGGTCAGTTTATGTGTATTAGTGGTATGTACTTTAAATGTTAGTTTTAAATTTTATAATTAAATATATAATGTCAAAGTCATCAAAATAAGTTTTTATTTGAACAGGTACTGTTATTCGAAAAACTGCTTGCAAAATTCTTGAATTCAGAAAATTGTGGAAGTGTAAAAAATGCAGATATCAATTTACCATTGATGCTGAAGTAGAGAAAGGCTATATATTTGAAAAGCCTACTGTTTGTCCCAATCCTGAATGGTGTAATGGAAAAAACTTCACTCTTCTAAGTACAGGTAAACAACATTATATGTTGTTAAATGTTGAGAATATATTCAATGAATCATGATATTTATAAAGATTGTTAACATTTTCATCAAGTTTTGTACTTAATAAAATTTTTTAGCTTAAATGGTTTAAAAATTATATTTTGAAAAAGTAGTTTTTATTTTATGCTCAAAATCACATGATGGATATTGCGAAATATAAGCTGCCATTTGTTGAATTAATTAACGACGGTTTGTCAGCATAAAGTTTAATGCTAATTTAATTATTCTTTGTCCAGTTTATTAAATTTGTGTTTATTTTCATTTTTCTTCTCAATAAAAAATTATACAATCACTAAAAATAATCACACCTCCTTTATTTCCTTATTTTTTTCATGCTGAGTTTAGACAACGAAAACTTGTAAGCTTAACTTTTTATTTTTTTGGGAGGAATAAAACTATGTAATTCCTCTTGACCGACTCCAAAAACTCCTAAGATAATAATGAAATAGATTACTGTTTATTTTAATGGGATTAAAGGCACTTTTTTGTGATTTGCAACAAAATATCAAAGAATTTGTATCAGTATGTATTTTTTTGTTTTATTGTTATCACTATAACAATGGTTTGGGCATTTAGAAGATTTTCACATAAAGATTGGGAAATATGGTTTCAGACATTTGATTAGATTTGAGGGAGGGTAGAAATTCAAAGTCAGTTTCTGTTAAAAGTGACATCAGACAAAGGGGCAGCTGTAGTAGTTAACTTTTGTCCATTGTCCATTAGTGTGTGTCTGGAAACAGGAGGGGTCTCTGTGGCAATCACTGTCTGTAAAATGCTCTAATCTGAAAAATCACAAGGTAATCAATCAAAGCTTCATGCTGACAGATGTATCGCTTCAAGTAAGGGGAAGTAAATTATTACCCTGATTGATTGATTCAAATTTATATGTCTTGCTTTCTAAATTTGTCATCATTAATGATAAGCAATAGGCTATCCTTTGCTGTTGACTAAGAGTTAAGTGTATTGTATGACAATCAATCAAAATACTGTAGCATTTTTTTTTGTCAAGAAAGAAGACTTTTCTTGAAAGTTAATTATCTGAATTTAGCTTTATATATGGACTCTTTTGGAATTGAATTTTATTAGGAAACTACAGAATTTTTTGAAGAAAAAATTAAAAATTAATACTTGCTGAAATTTGTGGGATGCTCAAACAAATCATTGAAAAATCTCTTCTGCTATGGGGAAATTTTGTTATAGCAACAAATTAATTATATTAATTTTCTTTATTAATTGATTCATTAATTTTGTATTTGTAGACATTTCTAAGGGCATGACTTTTTTGAAAGGTGATAAGAAATATTTGAATTATGCAGGTGACTCATTGTTTTTCGGCACATGTATTAAAATTAATTTTTATTTAATAGATTCACTTCAAATAGCATCATGCTTGTATAATATTATATCAAAATTTTATGTTGAGAGGGATCATGTTGTGTTCGATTAATTTTTTATTGTTGCAAAATCTCTATATATACTGTTCAGCAATGGATTCCGAGACTACCACTTTTGGATGATTTTACACCAGAAAGGGGTGTCAGGCAATGAGTCGTACGAGTGCATTTTCATAGTTTTTTGTTAGATCATGCTCAGTAAAATGTAAACATCACCCTTCCATTCTTCACTTTCCCCCTATTTTAATGAAAATAACTCTGTCCGGCGCATGCGCAAAAGCGCGGAGGGTTTCCGAATCCGTTGCTAAACAAAACGTAAATATGAACTTTTCGATTGAAGATAATCAATATAACCTGTAAAATACTTTAACAAATGTGATATCAAATAATTACCTGTATTATTAGCCTGGTGGCTATAAATATCATAAGTATTTTTTAAAAGCAAACATAATAATTTTTATTAAACATTTTATTGGTATTAAATAAAGCTGAATTTTATTAATTTGATATTAACAGATAGAAAATATTTTATAGATGTTGATCCAATGTACTGTAAGGATTATTGTGAAGTTAAAATTCAACAACAGTTCAATACCTTGTCTGTTGGTTCTGTGCCTAGATCAATGTGGGTTATTCTTGAAGATGATCTTGTTGATACATGCCATCCTGGTAATGATGTGAATGTCAGGTACGTTAAACAACAAGTTTGCCTGTTCAAACCATCTCTCTTCATGCACTTTAAAATTAAACTGCAAACTTGAACCTGTTAGCACCCAGCGTCCTATTTATAAGACAATTACATTTCACTTCCGTGGTTAAGCAGAATACATTCCTTTGTTTCTTTTTTGCCTTTTTTTATGAAGACAATAGGTATTACCACACTTCTAAACAGTTTTCAACAGGTATATACCACCAGTTAGCCAGGTTTTGAAGTCAAAGTGTCATCATTTTGAAATTTTTTAATTTTTCCTTTGATTTATTTTTGAGGTAATGCAAGGAATGAAAAAGTTATTTTTTATTTTTTTTGTTATTTTACTATATTTAAAAAATGTTTAATATTCATGTAAAAAAAAGTTTTAAGAAATAATTTTTTCGATTTCAAAAAAAATTCTAAAAAAAATTTAAAAAATATTCTTTGAATTTAATTTTACTTCAAAGTTAATCTTAATGTTTTAAACATAATTTAATAAAAATTTACTGAAATCTATGCTTTAAATTAATTTGGGTGTTAATGGGTTATTGCATATAATTGAAAATTCCTTTCTCCCCTCCCCCTCACATAATTACCTGGCATTTATCTTAAAAATCCTGTATTAGTAAACCTTTCTTTATAATTGAGAATATTGATATTCATAATGAATATTAATCTATAGAGATATTATTGTTTGTAAAAATATTGTATTGTGATAATGATTGACAGTTGTTTTAAAGGTGAAATTATTGGTTTAAAAATTATTACCTTTAATTTCCAAAGTGCACTTTTATTGCATTTCGCTGAGATGTATTTTACTATTTCAGAAATTTTTAATGGCATTATGTCTCATCAATTATTTTTTTTATTTTATGTGTTCTAGCTTGTATTTACTTTATGTATTTGATAGTTGAGCCAGTATCCTTTAAACAGATGTGACACATCTCCGCCGAAACGCGTATTTCAGCTTTTTCGGTATCAAATTTTATAATTCTTAATTTTCTTGTATATAATAATTCTACAATATTTTTAATATCTCAGCCACTTTTTGTAGAATATTTTATTGTTCAATTAATCATACTTATTTTACTTCTCGGTATTTATGTTTGGCACACTTCATTATTTATGAAGTTCAGCTTTTTTTATTCCAAACTTGTGTCATGTCTGTTTAAAAATAAATAAATGATTGCATTTAAATATATTAGAATGTCTTCAATTAGGTGATTAGTTTTAATACTATGTTTATGTTTATTTTTGAATAAATCTGGTGTGAAGACTTGCCTGGAGTAAACTTGGGACGAACTACTGTGTGTTCCGTGTTTTCTGTGTATTGACGCAATGTATCATTATAATTGATCAATGTATCATTTTATATACATACAATGTATCATTATATATCCAAATTTTTAAAATCCCTTATAAGATTTACTTTTTACAACATAGAGTCTCAAACTTTTAAAATATGGCCTAAAATTTTCTGAATGCTCTATCTGTTTTATGAAGTTAGAATTTATTTAAATTTATTTTTAAAAAATATAAAAATTGAAATTTTTTGTATTTGGGACAGATGGAAATTACATTCCTTTTTACTATTTTATTATTTGTTGTGAGTAGCTTTATTTCTGTGCTTCTTTGATGTAAAATTCTTTTAAACCTTAAAAAATCTATATTTTATTATATTCTAGTGGTGTTTTGATTCAAAGATGGAAACCACTTAACAGAGGAAATTTTGCTGATATTGATCTAGTTCTATTTTCTCACAATGTTGAAGTAAAAAATAAAATGATACCTGGAGTGTTGTCAGAGAGCTTAGTAAGTTTTTTTTTATGAAGTGAAACTTTTTCTGTTATATTCTTTTTAAAGGTATTCAAAAACATCACATATTTTTGTACTATAATGAAACCATCTTGTGCAAACGAATAATAGATTAAATAAATTTATAGCTCAGATAGAGAAACTGGAAGTGAAAGAAAGGTACAGTGATATATAGATAAATAATTATTTATTTTGAAAATCCTTCTTAGAAGGCAAGGTTTCCAAGTAAAGTGGTAATTTGGTCTGTTTCAGTTCATTATTTAAGTTAATCCAAACTTGTAATATCTTTTAATTAAATATTTTCTTCATTTTTAAGTATTGTTCAGTTTAGAAAATTGAAATTAAAAATTAGTTTTTCAATTTCAAAGAATGCATTCATGTTTAATTTATTCTAAGTTAATAAAATTTGACTTTTAAGAGCTGACAAGTCTAATTTTTTTGTTAAAGTATTCTTGAAAATTTTTTATAAAATATTTGCAAATTTAAAAAAATTCAATTTGCTATGTTGAGAACTTCATTGTGTTTGATCCTATAAAAGAAGAAGATATCTCATAAAAAATAATTCAGATCCAGTATTATGTTATTGCACTTATGAAGTTGCATAAATGATAATTCTTATCTGAAAAAAAAATAAATTAGTAACCATGCATTATATGTAGTTATTAAATGAGCTCTTTTGTTTTACAAATAGGAATATAATTTGCCACAGTTGGTAAAAATCATCACAATAGTTATGTTCCTTTATGTTATAATGTCAAAAGGATTAAATTATGTATTTTTTTTCATTACAACTGTTCATGTATAAGTTGGTTAGATTAGACCAGTAAAATGTATATATTAAATTTAAATTTCCTTATACTAGCATAATATTTTGTATTTTTTTCTTTTGCAGGCTCTTGAATTTGGCAAATTTTGGTTAGACAACCAAAGCGATCCTCTAAAAGGAAGAGATTTTATTTTGTCGTGTATTTGTCCGCAGGTGTTTGGTTTATACATAGTGAAATTAGCTGTTGCATTGATACTAGCTGGTGGTGTTGAAGTATGATGTAGTTTTGATTTGTATTTACTAAAGATAAATTGACAAACATACAATAAATTTAGAATTTTTTTATCAATTTTTTTCATTTGTTTAAAATAAAACAATTTTGATAAAATAAAAAAAATAATAATTTTTTCCTAAAAATGTATCTTATCCTGTAATTCAGGAATTTTTAAAAATATTATTTGCATTGATGTCATATTTTTTCAGATAAATAATTATTTTTCTGCTTTATTTTAACAAACATACAGTGGAACATTTTCTTTTAGAAATTATTATTTTCTAGCTTTTAATAAAATAAAATGATGGAAAATTCTTAGCAATTTATAGTACAGTAGAACTTTGATTAACCGAAGTGGTCGGGACTGGACCTCCATCAGTCAATCGAAAATTCTGGATAAAAGAGAGCACTTAAAAATGGCTGTCAAGAGACCGCAAAAATTTTAACTCTAGATTTTAAACATGTACACATGAACAAAATAACTAAATGTTATGTTTTGAATTACATTACTATAATTATAAACAATAAATTTGTTAAATAGATGTCACACAAGTCAGAAAATGCAATGTAAATGTTTATATGACACACGACGCATACTTTACATAGGCTTAAATGGAAGTTTGCTTTGCCGTAAGCATGACTGACTTTGTTTAGACGCTCTGTCCCGAAGATGTTTCAGCAACATGAGTTCTGTAGAATCAGAATCAGTCTGTTCCCAGATAGCACGTACGTTTGCAACAAGTTTGATTTTTACTTGATATTACCTTGTCATGGCAAATTTGACGCGTCAAGCTTGAAGCGAACTTGTGGCAAACTAAAATGCAGAATTGCCACCCTCACTTGCAAAACGAGTTTGCCACAAGTTCGCCGTGACAACTAGCGCCACCCCTCGCAATGCAAACTTGCTGTGAGTTTGCAAAACAAGCTTGATGCAAAGATGATAGCACAAAGAGATAATTATCTTTGTCTCTGTTTTAAAAAAACATCCGATTTTTAATAGCATCTCCTAGACTGTCCGTCTTTTTATTAATTCAATAAATCAATGATAATTTGTGAAAAAACTAACTTTTTTTATAAAAAAAAATTTTGAAACATTTTCCATCTTTTTACTAAATATATCACTCGCACTTTAAAGAAAACTATATCGCCTTTTTCTTAATGTTGAAATTTTAACTTTTCTAAACAAAATTAAACCTGAAAAACAGTCAATGTTTGTTGAAAAATAATAATTTACATTTTGTCCCATTTTAAAAGTAATTACTTTTGAAACCTAATTTCATAATTTATTCTACTATCAAAACGTAGTTATTAGCGAAAATCGCCCTCTCTTTGATTTCAAATTATGTTCTCAACACAAAATTTAAAAAATTAATGAAATCAAGAAAAGAGTTTAAAATAAATCGTATGCGCGATCTATTAGTGAAATCTATCTTCTCTCAGAGTTTATCTGGCCGAGTGGTTAAAGCGTCCGCTTAGGAAGTGGTAGGTCGCGAGTTCTAATCCGAGGTTTTTCGTACTCTATTTTTGCTATGTTTGCAATGAGTTTGATGTGGCAAGCTTGCTGCAAGTTCTTCGCGTGGTGACTTCGAAGCTTGCGTTAACTTGCTGCAAGCTTGTTTCAAGCTTGCACTCTTGTCATGTCAACCTTGCTGCAAGCTTGCAGATTTGCAGTGCAAGCTTGCTGCAACTTTGCTGCAAACAAAAATTGCTATCTGGGTTGCTGCACCACATTAGTCCTTTAGCAAAACATTCAAAAGCATCGGAGTTGCTTATTTTAGAAGTTTCAATCACCTCATCTTCATCACTTTCGCTGTTATTGTCATTGCTATTGGGTTTTCATACTTGGGCGATGATTTCATCATCGTTCATCAGTTGAAATCCTGCATCATTAACATCACAAACCAACACCATCCTCTTTGCAATTTTTACAGCCTGGAATTTGTTTCAAAAGTCCGTTTATTTCATTCACGGTGAAAGAGCCACTGTCATTTGATTGGTCTACATTTTTGAGATAGGGCGCCAGCTTTCGCCAGGGCCATTTTAAGGTATTCTCTGGCACAGACTCCCAAGCTTCGTTAATCATGTAGACACAGTCTTTCAGTGTTAACGCTTTCAAAAATTGAATAATGGAACATGCAGCCTCCTCTTCATCGTCATCCCCTTCAAAAAGCAATTTGCTTAGGAGCTGCTTTCTATAACACCGTTTCATAGATTTGATCACACCCTGGTCCATCGACTGCAAAATGGCGGTTGTGTTCGGGGGCATGAATATGTAAGTGATGTTTTTGGCTTTGAGTGTTTCAACATCTGGGTGGGCATTATCCATCAATAAAATCACTTTTTTGAGTTTTAGTTTCTTTAGGTTTTTCTTCACTTCTGGAATGAAGCAATCTTGAAACCATTCCGAAAATAAACTAGAATTCATCCAAACGCTTTCCTCATGCGTGTAGTGAACAGGGAGAGCAGTCTTATTGATGTTCTTAAAACAGCATGGCTTTTTACTCTTTCCCACCAAAGTCAGCTTTACATGATGTGAGCCAGAAGCATTTGCACATCCCAGAATCATCACACGATCATTCATCTTTTTCTGGCCTGTAGCAATCGCTTCATTTTCTGCAGCCAAGGTTTCCGTTGGAAGTGCTCTCTAATACAGTAAAAGCTTAACTAACCGGCATGCTCAGGAAACACCGACTTCCGGATACCTGCAAAGTCCGGATAGTTGAGTGTGACGGGAAAAATGGGGGGGGGGGGGGATTTGTGGCCCACTTTTTTTTACTGATTCTGTCCCTTTAATTTTTTTTTCTTTGGTTGTCGATTTCGTTTTTCAGTCTCGTTTTTCGACGAAAGGTGTGGACCTTTTTTTTCTGGTTCTCACTTTTGCTTTTGACTCCCCCCACCATAAAAACAAGTCTGCGTACGTCACTGTACTGTATATTGCTTTTTTTTTCTTCTATGCACCTCCATGCGTTGCATTCCGGAAATAAATTGTCCACGTGAATGGAACATCTGGAAATTTTAGCACGTGGATGTAAAATTTTTAGAAAAACTAATTTTACGGTTAGTTGAGCTTTCCGGATACTTGAATGCCGGATAATCGAGAATTTACTGTATAGCCCAGTTGCATCGCAGTTTCACAAATTATTATCAAATCATAACTATTTCAAATATAATTTGAAATCAATTGATAATCAATCACAAAATGTAAATGAATACTTAATTAATTATAAATTTCAAAACCCAATGTATAAAATGAAAAATCAACAGAAATTTTTTAAAAGTATAATGAAACAAAATCTATTTTTCAAATGTAAAGTGGAATTTATAAGAACATAATTAAATTGAATGTTTGTAATTCAAAACTATTATTATTTATTCACAATTAGCATGCTTTTATATTTATTTATTTATTCATGAACTTTGAAATTTAACGTTGAAACACATTTTTTGTCCTTGTTGAAATTAAAATGTCGTAACTGTAAGAAATTATCTTTAAATGTTGAAGATACAATATTCTTTACGAAAATGTAGGTGAAAGCAGGAACACTATTGGATATTCCTTAAAACTTTGAAGAATAAATCACATTCTTTTCTATTGACGAAATTTGAAGAAGATTATTCACATATTTTTTTCTCTCTGTAGATGAAACAGAAGGATATATTGCAGATCCGAGCAATGAACTTTTTTGGTGCCTATTCTTTCTTTTATTGATGTGATTTTACGCGAAACATAACACTATAGCAAAACCGAGTGATGACATCTTGAACTAGGGATGGCGGTTATTGCAAAATAAATAAATAAACCGGTTTTTTCACCTCCTGTTTAACCTGGCAGTTAAACGTGCTCAAAATAACAGGTTTTTGAAATAACCGGGTTTTGTTCTTTTTTTAAAGCAACGTTTGTGGACAGAATTTTTTACTAATAATATATAATAAGTAAGTATTAATACAGTAATTATTTAATGTAACAAGTAATGATTATAAATAAGTAATTATACAATATATAATAATAAGTGAGTAATTATTGCAATAACTAAGCATTATAGACAAAATTTTTTATTAACATTGTTTTCACAAGAAATTAATTCATTGTCCAATATTTATCATCTAATCTGCTCATAAAGACTCTTTCAGCAATGTGTTGATCTGTGAGTTGATACCTCTCTTCAGAAACAACATCATTCAACATAGATGCTAATCTTTCGGATGCCACAGAACTTCCGACTAGAATAATATAATAGAATAATAAAGATAAATATTTTTTGGCTACAGAAAAAAGACTGTTTGCAGACAAAGTATTTTATTAATATTGTTTTTGAAGAAAGTCAATCCATTGGCCAATATTTATCTATTCAAAAAAATTCTTTCAGTAATCCACCAACCAACAGATGCCTTGAGGAAGCGGTTGTTGATAAATGGCCTAAGATGATGAAATTCAAAGCTTAATAGCTTAGTAAATTTTATTCTAGTCGAAGCTAAAATTGAGCCTATCTTCCGACCCAGTTTTTTCCCCCCATTTTTGTATTTAAAAAAATAACTGATTTAAACCGGGCAAAAAAAATAACCGGAAAAAAAAAACACTGTTCACCGAAACAACAAAACCAGTTTTTGGTTTAAACTGGTAGGTTTTTCCCATCTCTATCTTGAATGTGTCTGGATAAAATTCGATGAAAGAAATAAAAACTTTTAGTGGAATCATATAAAACATTTTCGTAGGACTTTTGAGATGGCATATGATGTATGAAGAACTTGTTCAAAACTTTGAGGATAGATATTGGACTTTATAAGTTAAATGTCCATTGGGAGTGGCGTCGAAATCCATTAGATTTTTCCACACAGATGAATCATGCTGGCGACTTTATGAAAGAACATTTCAACTGATGTTGTGTTAATCCAAATTCAAAGAAGATGCAGTTGTTTAAGTCCAAATCAGTTTATTTTAAAAGTCAACATAATCAAAATAGTTGCAGAGTATTCTATAATAAAGATTTTAAAAAGATTATTGATATAATGAAGCCATGGCCAGGAGTAAAGAATTACGCCTAAAATGGCGTGAGTTGCTTAGTGCATTACATGATTGAAAAAGAGGAAGTTGCAGCATCGCAATGAACTTAAATAGTATTTTAGAAACGGGCAAAGTACTGAATTTGAGGCTCGAGAACTAGTGCGAATCTTGCGAGTCTAAGTTAAAGTAGAAGTGCTTTTTATCATAGGTGTGAAGCAGAAGTAATTCCGTAATTAAAAATTAACTGGTGTTAAAAAGTATTTTAAAGATGGGAAAATTTCTAAGTCATTACATATATATATACTCTATCCTAAAAATTAGTTATATTTCCAGGAAATTTCTTAATAATTACTCTGTCTTTAATTTCTTGAAAATCATAAAATTTGTTAAAATGATATATTATTTCATTCCTGTGGTAAGAAAAATAATTGTGTGCAATTATAAAAAAATAGCAGTTTTTATATATACATAAATAAAGGTACTTTTCTGTTAGCTTGGAACTAGTAAGAATGTGCTAATATTTTAGATGGTGACTATTAGGTAGCTTTGTTAATGGTATTTTCTGTTAACGTGTCGATATTTGGCGGCGACTGGTTCCCTGCTAATGAAAAAATAGCTAAAAATTTAGCCTTATTAATCAAAAGTTCATGTTCTGTAGCTTTATATTAAGTTTATTATTATTTCACAACAATTTTTCCATGTGACCATGATATGATTAAAAATAAATAAGTATCTACAAATATCTCTATAAATAAGTATCTATAAGTATCTATTTTTACAAAAAAAAAAAAAAAAAACCACCTCATATAACTTCTATGAAATAATTTCTTACAGAAAAAAGATGAAAATTCTAGAATAAGAGGCGATTCTCATTTATTATTAGTTGGTGATCCAGGTAAGTTCTTTATCTCATTTTTTTTCTTGCAAAGTTATATGAATCATTTCACCATTCTGCATTTTTTAAAAACAAAATTGGAATTTGTTGAATACTTAATGCAATATATATGTAGATTTTTTTGTGAAAATTTTAATTACGAGTTAAAAAATTTTCCAGAATTTATACTTTTCTTCAAACTGATTGAAATAAAATAATTCATTGTCATATAATATTTAATAAAATGCAATATATTTGTTGATCAGATTATCTTCTCCATTATATTTCTATTTAGAGTAGATTGGTAATTAATTAAATCTTGTAAAAATGATGTTACTACTATAGTAGTGACTAATGAAAATATACCACCTGCATTTCTTATAAATGTGTCATTATAAATTTAAATTGGCCAAATAATACTGTTGAAAATAAGGTAATTTTGCTCTGTTTGGAATGCATTCACATGATTGTATCACCATTTTTGTTATGTTTTTCTTTGGTAACTGAGCCAGCGTAGTGTATAAAATATGACAAAATCTAGGTCAACAAGCCATTTTCATCGCCTTCTACTGTAAGCATTTTTATATGTTTTTAAGTAGCTTAATTTGTCTATTGAAGTAAAAAAAGTTTATGAAGTTTGACATCATGTAGGAAAAATAGTTGATGCATTCAACTTTTGTACATCATTTAATATTTTAATATATACTTTTTCACATTCGTCCTCCTATTCTGATTTAATTTATAATTATTTTATGAAATGCATAAAAATTATATTTCATTATATATATTGTCTTTGTTTTTAATTCTTGCATCTAAATTCTTTGGAATTTTACATTGCAAATAAGTTTTAACAGCATAATTTGGTACTTTTCTCTTATATGCACATCATGCATTTTTGGCCAAATTGATACCTTCTTGCTTGCAATACTTGAACTTTTGATTTAGTGTATTTGAGATGTCACAGGTATTACATGCATGATTTACCCTACTTCAGTCGTGTAGTTCAAAAATAAGCAAAACGCATACTTCCTGCATACAACCGTTCCAGTAAATCTTTGTGTTCTGATTCATCGCCATCCGTTGCTCACAAAAGTCAATAGATTTCAATTCCTAGCACCATTAGTAAATATTTGGCAGTAGCAAGAGAAATGCATGAATTTGCAAACTATGTTTTTATATAAATACCTTTCTCTATCCATCTAAAGCAAATGCTACATGACCATTTCAGGGATGTTTATTAGAATGCTTTCTTTCTTTGTGAAGAATACCTTTGTTTTGAAAAGTAAAATGGCTGCTTGTTTGTCTTTTTGCAAATCCCAATTTTTGATATCCATTGCAAGAAAATACTGTATTGTTTTTATACAAGAGTAACAAAAATGTAGTTATATGGTTAAAAAAGACAAATATTTTCTGCCAAGCCAAACTGGCAATGCTGCACTACAAGAAAATTTGCCAAGACAAAAAAAGGCGTTGAATGGTATGTGTATGATGGGAAAGTACCTGTAATTTTATTGATAATTTTTCATTAGTGTACTTACGGCATGATAAAACATTTTCTGAAGATTTGATTAGATATGGTTCAGTTATTCAGTGGTGGCTCATCTATTGGAATTGCGGAGCCGTAGCATTTTCTGCTATTTATCTCGGTTATTTATTTTTTGGTAACATTTATTGGTATTTCTCTGCTGAGATTTTGATGGCTGTATGTATTTAAAGAAAAAATTATTTTAAATTACGTTCTATAACTGCAGTTCAGTTCTGAAAGTCTGTTGTCTATCCACAAAATCCCAGGTCATGTTGAAAGAACACTTAGAAAATTCTCCCTGGAGCAACTAAGAATTGATCCAAAAAATCAGTTAGTGCATGCATCAAAATGATGTATAAATAGAGAAAAATCGTATTTTTGGAGTTGCAAAGCTGAGCAGCCCATCCTTAATCATAGGAAAATTCAGAAACTATCAAATCTTTCTGATATTTATTTCTAGGACATTTTTTCCTCCTTTTCTCCCTCTCCTAAATGTTTGTTTCATTTAATTTATTTTTAAGTCATTTTGCTTTAATATTTGTGGGACTTCATGCTTGCTACTTATTATTTAAATGTTTTCTTTTTTAAATTTTATTTTAAATCAATTTAGATAAAGATAATTGTTTTCCAGAGTGAAAAAAAAAATATTTGAAGCATATTTTAACTCTCCTACTCCGATGTTATCTGGAAATGGGTCAGAGTAAACCAATATTAAAACCTTTTCATTTCCCATACTGTTAAAATGTAGAAAATGTTAAAATCTGATATTGAATATAAAATATTTGTATTGATAAAAATTAGAAGGCCATTTTTAAAATGTCTCTTGTTGCACTGTTCCTTTCTCGAGTTTACCACTCATTACTGGTTTAATTTAATATTAATTTTGTAGGTACTGGTAAATCACAGTTCCTGAAATTTGCTTCTAAAGTTTGTATGCGTACCGTATTAACTTCTGGCATCGGAACAACAAATGCCGGATTGACTGTGTCAGCTGTCAAGGTAATTGTAATTTATAGCTTGTTTTTAATAAACACTCAGTTTTTTTACACAATTTAATGGTTCACTAAATACACCACAGGTGTACACATAATTTTAACTTTTTGTGTTGGGTTTACACAATGAATGCACTCACAAAAAACCATAACCTTTTCTCTTGGAAGCACACTTTACACCCTCGCCGATACTATATTACATGTTTTCAACTGCAACAGTGATAGCAGCGCCCTTTTAAGAGAGTGGCAAGGCATTGCATTCAAGAGTAATATATGTATCTTATTTTTTACATTCCAAAATTTTGACTTCTATAATATTTTCTACTTATATAAAAAATATATGACAAAAAGAAAAATGCAACTCCTAAAATATAATAAAGTAGCAATAATTGATGAAGATTTTGCCTCAAAAATGTGTATTATATTAATGGGAAATACTTCAGCCATGTTAAATAGCTTATTATTATAATTTTAATAGGAAGGTGTGGAAATAAATAATTTTCAACAGTTATAAATCAGCATTAGTAAATAATTATATTTTTTAAAAATCTCATCAATAAAAGTTTGCTAATGTATTTTGTAACAATATTTTTTATTTGTGCAGTTAACTATCTGCTAATTCAGAGGTTCCCAACCTGTGGTCCGCATACCCCTGGGGTTATGTGAAGGACCAGTTGGGGGTATGCGAACTCAAAGTGGGTAATGGTGGACACTCGAAAACATAAGGGATTAAAAAAGTTACAGAACTTTGTTTCCCCAAGTTCGTACAAAAAGTGAAAGTTGTGCAAATCCTAAAGCCTATGCTCAAAATAAGAAAAAAAAAAAAAAAAAGGAAACCTGGGAAATGATAGACCCGGATTGTGCATGAATCATCAGTGTCTTCACAAAAGCTCTAGCTACACTAGGCACCACTGTTGTGTGCTTTTTATTTTCATTGTTCTAGTTTAGGCTTATCAAGAACAATCCAGGATCTACTCTAAGCTTCTTGTTTTGACGTTTTTATTTAAAGTGCAATTAAACGCAGGCATCATTACTTCTTCGATTGGATGCATAGAAAATAACGAATGTTCATATAAACCAAGCTTCCTATTTTATGAGTGCTCAATTTGAAGTGCTTTTTTTGGCATTGAAGTAATACTATTGTAAAAATGGAATAAAATGTAAAATCAAAAATAAGTCCTGCAAATGCTATTAATTTGAATCATTTGACTCTTAACCCTTTGAGAGGCGGTGGGACACCGTCTGTCCCACCTACTTCAAGATTTTTTTTCATAAACTTATATAAGGTATTTTATTATAAAAATTGTTTTATTGGATATTTCAAGACCTCTTACTTTTGAAAAAAAATTGCAGTACCATTGAGAATTTGCTCAAATTTATTGAAAATAATTTTTAAAATCATGAATCATAATTTTCAAAAATTTGTGAATGCGAACAAGCATTTTTTAAAAAAAAACTGGCATATCTAAATTTATTTTGAGTGGAAATTTGAAAGCAAGAAGCGATCTTTTGAGGAATTTTTTATAAATGGATAAAAATACACTTTTCTAAAAAGAACAAAAAGTAAAGAGAATATTCAAGTCTTTCTGTATCTCTCAACGAAAAAGAAATAGTTCCGTTGAATCTCCCCACCCCACCCCCTACTTGTTCACGTTCTTTGCTGCTTTTGAGAAAACGCCGTATTTCCTAAGGCAAAGCTATTGTAAATAGCTCTGTTAGCAATGATACTCAAAGAAAAGCTGTTTGAACTTGACAGCTTCCAGCAGCGGGTTTCTTGCGCGATAATTTACAATCAGTGGTCTTCTTACAGCAGTGGTTTTCATTACAGGTCTTGTCCAGTCGCGGTCATTAGTGTCTCACTTCTTTGGCTGAAGTGAGTGATCGCATGAACTGATAACGAATTTCTGTTCCTTCCCATACAATAAACCGGAGAGGAGAGTAACATTTTACTTATAGAATCTGGGTGGCCTGCTTTCTTTTGAAGCTTTCAAACAGAGCGACATCCATAAAAATACTATTGAAGAGCTCCTACATTTGTGTGCAGAATGTGGTAAAAGATCTCCACTTTAATCACAGTATACATTTTCTACAGCTGTTAAAAGAAAATGTGCTAAATAACCAATTATATGCTCCAAGTGAAACTGACAAAATGCGAACGTTGGCGCGAATGAGGGAAGGAAGTCGGGGAATGCTACAGTCCCTTCAGGGGCGGTGGGACATACGTCTTCCCACCCTCTCGTGAAAAAACTAAAAGCAAAAAAATATTTTTATTTGGGAAATATTTTATTTTCAGGTGATAGAAATTCAAAAATATATCTCTTTTTAAGTAAAAAAAAATTTTTTAGGGTAGTGCGTTTCAAAGGGTTAAACCTTACCTAAGCCCTTAACATTATTGATTGTAAAACTTCTTTTCATACACAGATGGTTGGATGGGAGGGGGATATGACAGTAGGGATTATGCAAAGCTAAAAAAACTAATCAAGGGGTATTCGAAGGAAAAAAGTTTGGGAAACCTTGAACTAATTGATTAATGAAGACAAGGTAGGATATAACAAGTGTGTTGAAATTACATTTCATTAAGCATTTTGTTTTTTTCAATTAAGAGATTTCTAAGTTTTATTATCTGTACGATTGCAGTATTTTCAATTGTTCTGCTGTTTAAGGTGGATGATATAAGAAACGTAATTTTCAATGGTTACATCCAAACTATTTTAAAAAGTTAACAGGCTAACATGCATACAGTAGTAGAATTGAAATAATATCTAGCTCAAAATTTTTGTATTTTATGTTCAAATATCTTAGTTTGCTGTTTATTTATCTAACAGTTTTTTAAGAAATGAAATTTGTTTACACTAGGAAAGTGGAAAGTGGCAACTTGAAGCTGGTGCTCTTGTTTTGGCTGATGGTGGACTTTGCTGTATAGATGAGTTTAGCTGCATAAAAGAACAAGATAAAACATGCATTCATGAAGCTATGGAACAACAAACAATAAGTGTTGCAAAAGTATGATGAAGAAATTGAAACTGCTATTAA
Source organism: Araneus ventricosus (assembly GCA_013235015.1). Classification (NCBI taxonomy): domain Eukaryota; kingdom Metazoa; phylum Arthropoda; class Arachnida; order Araneae; family Araneidae; genus Araneus; species Araneus ventricosus. Next base: position 27,569 of record BGPR01003961.1, read on the forward strand.
TTTGAATTTGAGTTTAACTTTTTACATATCCATTTTATTTTTTGCTGTGTAGGCTGGACTTGTTTGCAGTTTGAGTACGAAATGCTCTATTCTTGCTGCAACTAACCCCAAAGGAAAATATGATGCAAATTTGGTAATTAAAAATTCAGTAATAAGAATTGGTAATAAGTAATTAATAAATAAATTTAGTAATAACAATAATCGGAGTCTAATAGAGTCCAAGAGAAAAATACTATTTTTACTTTTATTCCAAACTTTCCATCTTTTAAACCTGATTCTTGTAAAAAGAAATTTGAGTAATATATATATAATATGTGATAATGATAACAAAGCATTACTTCTATTTTTTATATTCAAATAAATGAATAAAAAACACTCAAGGTAAATAGTTTATATTTATTTGTAAAATGCTGCTCTTTTTAATATGCTATTATTTGAATATTTCTTTAGTTTACTTCATTTCTTTTCTAAATTTATTAATTATAAAATATAGCATCAAACAAAAGTTAAAACTTTGCAGTTTGAATTCGATCACTAATAATTTATAAGTATTAAATTTGAGCAATATCATTTAACTTACCATTAATATATTATTTATTTTTTAATCAAAGTATTTCAATTATTTCATATTCAAACTGTATTTCAAAAGTCAGTTGGTGTTTTGTTGGTTTATAATATTGAGATTTTTTCCCCACATTGATAAGCTTAATTGCCCAAAATGCAAGTTCTTCAAAAATGGGAGTGAAAGACTGAATAGGGGTAGAATAGAGATTAATAGAATGCCTTCTTTCACTGTGAGTGGGCAATTTTGTAACAGTGTGAACTAAGAAATGATTGCATGTTTCAAATGAACATTTTTCTTGATTGATTGATTGAAATGTGATGAGATGGGATTTTTAGCAACAAAGGCAATTATCTCCTAATGCCAAAGAGGATGCACTCAATAAATGTCAAAATATTTCAAAGATTGTAGAAGAAAAGCATTTTCTTATTTTACTTCTAAAATGCTTAAAATTGTATTGATAAATATTATTTTTTCTGGTTTATAATATTAAGATATAATTCCTAAGATTCTTGCACATAATTATTGCCAAATTAACCAAGGATTTAGTGTGCTCAGATGATTATGTTTTCATTCGTATGAATTTATATTTATTGTGAAGCATCTCACTATCTTTTGCTATGCTCACTATCTAACAACATGCTGGTACTTAAATTTAACATATTTTCAACCTACTTAGAAAATAATGGAAGGAAAAATTAAATTGTATTAAATTTTTTTTGGTCTTTTTTTTAAGACTGTAAAAGTACAAACTAGCAATACAATATCTTGCCAATAAAACTTCTATTTAAAAATCGTGGAATTTGCCGGGTGACATTGAATATATGTCATTTAATTACAATTAAATGTGCATTTTGACCTATTAAATTCTAGAATTTTATCTTTCTAAATAAAATAATAAAAAAAGTGAAATTGAAACAGGTTTTTGTAGATATGAAGACCCAACTCCATATTTGTTTGAAATATGAGTAAATTTTATATATATATAACTATGTCTTTATTTTTATATATTCTTTTTTTTCAGAGTCTTTCTGAAAATACTGCTCTTGCAAGCCCACTTTTGAGTCGATTTGATGTAATATTAGTGTTATTGGACACTTATGATGAAAACTGGGATAATATGGTATCTTCTTATATATTAGATGGACATAATTATTTAGGTAAATTATTCGTTTATGAATATATTACAAAAATGAAGAAAAAAAAACACATAATATATTGTCATCATTCAGGCAGAAGTCATTAAGTCCAAAACTATAGTTTCGAGATTGTGGTCAGTTTAAACTTAATTTTGAGTCGTTATGATAAATAGTAAAAATTATTTTACGGATTTCTAACCCCTACGATTAATTTACTGATATTTAGATAACACAGGGGAACAATTTGTAAGAAAATTTCTGTTGAGTTCAATTTTTGAACCGTTTCAGAGTTAAATAGGCATGCTGATTTCAAAACTTGAGTTAGTTTTCTTCTACCACGTCAAGTTTTTTCTCACTCTCCGCGGGATCGAGTGTAATTTGTTAAAGCTTTGTCAATTGAAGGAGACTGTTTCAAGTATCTCCTTTCAGCATTTCCTAGCCTGTCATTTAAAAAGATAAAGGCCGGTGTGTTTGATGGTCTACAGATTCGGTATCTCGTTAAAGATGAACATTTCATCGGAACAATGACAGAACTTCAAAAGAATGCTTGGTTATCATTCAAAAACATTGTCAAAGACTTTCTTGGAAATACACGAGCACAGAATTACACCGAAATTGTCCAGCAACTCTTGGAGAGCTAAAAAATGCTTGGTTGCAACATGAGCATCAAATTGCATTTTTTACATAGCCATCTTGCTGACTTCCCGAGAAATCTTGGTGCAGTCAGTGATGAGCAGTGTGAGCGATTCCACCAAGATTTGAAGGTCATGGGAGGCACTGTATCAAGGTAGATGGGACGTACATATGATGGCTGACTATTGTTGGAGCATCAATTGAGAATGTCCACAGATTAAACACTCCAAAAAAAGCTGTAAGTGAAAATTTTTACCTTAATATGTCTGTTTACCGTTTGGTAAAAAAAACTTTACTATTTGTATGAACACAATTTAACTTGCAGTAACTATATATAGCCTTTGTATGAATAAAACTATTCTTTGTGAACAGTATATTTGGTAAGTTTCCCCTTTATATGCACATTTTGTACGACTTTTGAGACAAAGAGACTTTTGAGCAATATCCTGTAGCTTAAAAAGTTGATGTGATGGACAAAAACTGCAGTTATTTTTGCATCCAGAGGACATAAATTAATAAAAAAAGTCACAGATCGAAGACAACGAAATTGCTGTTCCCCTGTGTAATAGGTTTCTATTATGAAATAAATAATTGCAAATTGTAATTGACTGCAGTAGTCCATCAAAATGTTTTGTGGACTTTGTGACTTCTGCCTGAACGACGATGATATATTTTGTTGAATATATTTATTATGTATTGATTTTTTTTGTGATGTATATAATACTGCTTTTAATTTTAAGATAAAATTATATTACCTGATGCTCGATTATTATATACTCCTCAACTGTTTGCCATGATGTCTTTTACGATTTTATAATGCAAAGAACTATTCTGGTTATATATTGGCTAATAAATATGATTGTTTCTGCATATACATAGATTGCCAGAAAAAGTTTATTGCTTAAATGATTTTTTATACTAACGTTACATTTAAAGATTGTATATTATAAAGGAGAAACAAAAACGGATATTTTTATTTCACAAAAAACAAAATGGGCAAATTTAATGGGGGTAAAGTTTTAATTGAAGTTTTCAATATTTCTAGAAATTATCAATACATTTCTATGTTTATCAACAGATTAATAGTATTTTATTTATTGACAGCTAAGTCAAACCAAAAATCTTCTTGGTCTGTTTCTAAAATGAGAAGCTATTTTAACATGATCAGGCATATCCACCCAAAAATGACTGCTTCTTGTGAAAAGTAAGTAGTAATCACAACGAGTGAATAATAATTATGTGACAATAAAAAGTACAAATAATTTATAATCGTTTATTTATTTCTTATATTTATGTGCTAAATGCTTCTGTACTTTTATTGTCGAATGATTAGCAACAGTTATCTTACATATTAAATTATTGCACAGAGTACTACAGACTTATTACAGAAGGCAAAGGAGCTTGGAAGGCAGAAATTTTGCTCGAACTACACCAAGGCTTCTACAAAGTCTTATCAGATTGGCTGAAGGTATAAAAACATTAATGTTCAAAACATTTATTCATTGCATGTGTTTTTCAAAACATTGACCTTCGTTCTAAAGGTTTTATATTTTTATTATATTTATTTTATTTATATTTTTATAAAGTTTCTTTTTTATTTCATGAAAAGTATGTCATGTAAGTACAAAGAAATGTTTATTTATTTATGGTTAATATTTCCAGATGAAAATAATTTTTCTTAATAACATAGCATTGAAGATCATTTTTACAGATTTCTTAATCTATATTTCAAAAAGAAAATAGTTTTAAAAATTCTAATCTTGTAAAAATTAAGAAGTCTAAAAGAAGAAATAAAATTTCAGGTCATGCAAGACTCATGTTCCGTGATGAAGTTTTAGTTATTGATGCCATAATGGCTATTATCTTGATGGAATCATCCATGTCAGGCTCAGCTGTATTAGATGGGTTGACAACTCTTCATACTTCTTTTCCTGATAATCCCAGAATGGAATATAATGAAAAAGGTAACATATACTTATCACATTTTATTTAAAAAAATGCTTTATTTCTGGCAAATTAAGAAACCACTGAATTATTCTTTCTAAAGAGATTTAAAAACTTTAATTACTTATAGCTATTTAGTCTAATCTTGTTTACCAGTCTTAAATAAAAGACCAAGTGAATCTTAATAGATTAATTATCAAGAACAAAAATACCATTCCTTAAAGAAATATAAAATATTCTATGACATTAATTTGCTGCAATGTTAGTATAGCTCATTCATGAAGAATAGTGAGCCAGACTCGCAGTATATTTGTGCTGCATTAATAAATAATGTTTTAATTTTCATTCTTCTCTGTTCTACCATATTGCTACATCGCTTCTTGGCCTCTTGGGCGCTGATCAAAAGTGTTCTACCATACTACTACATCATCTAGTCAGATTTTGAGTGTTTTTTGGATTGTTTTTACACTTCTTTGCATTTTGTTCATAAAATATACTCAACTGCCATGCAAATGGCCTAATTCACTTATAAGATGTTTTTGTCATATATAAGTCTTTAAACAAATTTTAATTGCTTCTTTTTTTATACATTTTAGCTAAAACTGTTTTGAAACTCTTAAATCTAGAAGATTTACTTCCACACTCTGAAAATTATGGATTTTCTTACCAAGATTTGTGTATCAAAAAATTGCTTTCAGAAGTTACTATAACTTTCAAATCAAACAAGTCCAATTCACATTTATTTGGTACTAGTGACTTTTCTGAGACCTCACACACTTTGGAGGAGCAGAATGAATACATTCCTGATGATACAGCAAATGTCAACATATCACCTATTTCTTTGAATTCTTCTGATATATTAAAATCCACTAAAGATGGAGTCAGTTTGAACACAGTTTTGAATTCTGAATGGAATCAAGAATCCACAAAAGTTTCCAATATTAGTGAAAAGAAAATTTCAGCAACTACACTAGACAACTTGAATGCTAACCACAATGAAATTTCAACATTATCCGATTTGAAGAACATGTTTGACCATGATTTTCTTGAACAGTCTGATACATCAGAACACTTTCTACAAAATTTCTTCAAAAGGAAACATACAAATGAATTTAACTCCAAGAACAAACAAATCGATAAAAATCCTACCTCTGAAGGTACTTCTGAAAAGAACTTCTCCCCTAAAAATACAACATCTAGTGAAAGTGCAATACCTGTTAGTACATCACCTCAAGCAAAAAGAGTAGCTTTAACAAGACCACAGAATATAGAATCATTAAAAAAATTTACTTTTCTAAAACCACATAGAAGTGGTATATATCAAGTCACTGAAAACCATCAAATTTCTGAAAGTCCATATTTTAATCAAGGAACTTCTAATGTTAATGTCTCTGAAAACAAGGAAACACACTTATTGCAATCAAGTGCTAAAAATGACGAAACACCAATGGGAAAGACAAATAAAAAGATAGAAAATGCTGTTAGTGCAGCAACAGGAAGTCATGTCAATACTATTAGCAATGTGCTTGATTCAGAAACAGTGTTGAATTTAATTGCCCCAAACTCTACTTCAGCTGTTGATCAAAATTGCAATCCAAAAAGTACAGAAACTATTCTTTCTAGAAATGAAAATCCCACAGAGTCGAGTTCTGGAGAAAAGCGTAAATTAGATACTCGTTTACAAAAATTTTTATTCAAAGGAAAGTCTAAGAAGTCTGAAAGTACAGACTCTACAGCAACTGATAGTAGTTCCACATCATCTGTGTCCAATGTAACAAGCAGTGAACATACTGATGAAAATACAAAAAACACTACCAATATACTTTCATCACAAAGAGCTTTCAAAAGAATTTTTACCACATGTGATACAGAAGAGGAATTAGAATTAGATGACCCTTTTTTTAAAATATGAATATATCATACAACTAAAAAATATGTTGGAATATTTTATTCATTTTTAGTCGACTGAAAGAGTTTTTACTGTGCCTTCTATGAAGACATGATCATTCATTTAAAACTTACTTTGAAAAAGTTACATTTTTGATAGTTTCCATATACATTTTTTATTTCTTATTTTTCATATGATTTTTTCTATTTTCCATATCAGTGATAAGGTACAGTCTTTGGTTATTTGCATTTGTGTTAACAATGGAGCTTTTCCAATTTAAAATTATGCTTTATATTTACATTATCCAGCCTTAAAAAAAAATGTCTAACATTTTTACCAGATCCTGATATTTGATTTTGATCTACTGATTTCACTGTATCATTTCATTCATATCAATACAGAATAAATTTTCTAAAAAAGAAGTTGAATAAAATACTAATTTACTGACAGGGCAGATAGTATCTTTGATTATATTTGTTGCCAATTTGTCCAATATTCATTGAGAAATTAATGTGCATAAAGAAAGTAATCTTCAATTCTATTCTATTTCTCTGTTTCTTTTCAATTTTCCAAAAACTATATAGCTTTAAAACATTTCTTAACATACTTGCAGCTATTGGTAAGAGTTTACATTACTCCACTGATGGTTCAAGTCTTTTTTTTTTCTTGTTTGATTATCTCTATATGGAATTATCATATTTCATACTGTTTTGAAGATGATTTGATAAGTATAGATTTATAGTTAGTGAATGCATTTTACTATATATTTATATTGTGTTTTTGATACTAAAATAAGTGTATTAACTGACTGATTCAGAATATAATTTTAAAACTTTTTTTGCCTCCCCATATAAAAATATTATTTTCTTTCTTTCTTTTATTTTTTAAGTCGGAGTTAAGTGTTTACAAAATATAGTTCATGATTTTTCTTTTCAAGTTAAAAAAGAGAAAATAATTACTGGCCACAAATGTGTTTTTTAAAATGAGAAATAGTAATATTAAGTTTTGAAAGATGTGCCATTTTGTGCAGATATATTAAGATATTATTTGGTTACAGCCTTCTGACTGGGTTGTTCCATGTATTCACTTTTGTTCCTATTTGATGAAATAAAGATTGTAAAATTATTACTTTTGTGGTCACTTCACAACAGGAAAATTTTGATTTATCCTGTGGGTATTCTTAATTGCTTATTTACTATACAGTATGAAAATGACCTTTTTCTTTTCTTGGCACCCATTAGATTGAATATGTTCATTACTTACCTAAAACAGATCTAATGGTAAATAATAACTAGGTAACTTCAGGATTGAATTTATCTAGAGCTTGAATTTTGTTGTGATGAAAGTCAGCAATTATGCTACTGTCAAAAGAATTTTACTAAGTTTCTGTAAATGTCTATAAGCATACTGTGAGATTTTCAGATTCTGGTTTTCTAGTCTAAATGCATTTTGTAAATGGTGCTCCAAATGATCTGAAAATGTGTAAAGTTATGAGTAATTGGACAGAAACTGCAAATACTGCTTCATAATTCTTGGCATTTTGTATAAAATCTAGACAATCAAAAGCAGTCTATGAGTAAAATTCTCCTGCAATATTTTTTAAATGATAGTATACTGAAACCATTTCAGATCATTCGAATAAGATTGCTTATGCATATATGTCAAAAAAGAGGTTCATTTGCAATCCTTTATTGGTTTAGGGGGAAAAAAAATCCATCAATTTAAAATAATTTTTTTCTCAGTCTAATTGTAATAGAACAGGGTTTTAAAACAATAATTATAAACAAATTCAAATTTTATTGAATCTAATTATTTGGAAAATTTTAATGAAATATTTTAAATAAGGAACATCTTGAATACGTTTGATTACTTACACTGGAGAATCTGATAGAATCAGAACCCAAACTCATTTTGTAAACCTATTTGGGGCCAGGATATTAGTTTCACATCACTTATATGGATGAACAGTACTGTCTGTAGTGATTATCTTTGCTGCACAATTGTTGTTTCCTCGCATTTTGTCTAAAAGCTGTAATGTATTTTTGTTGTCAGTCAAAAGAAGGAAAGTTAATGAAAAACAAGAATTGATGAGAAATGAAATCAAGCTGAACTTTTTGATGCTATTTTATGTCAGCATAGTCAGTTAATTTCTTTTGGCTTCCTCTATGATATCATGGATTTATTTTAATAGCCTTTTTTTCCAGATACTACTTGCAGTTAAATATTTCTTATATTCTGAGGGATGTAGTTTTGTAACTTTTCATAATTGATGGCTTTTCTTTTTGTATGTATATTTTGTTTACTTTATTATATTTGTACGTACGTAGCAAGTTGTACTTTTGCATATGTTCCAAAGAATAGCAAATTCTATGTTTGCATATTATGTATAGATACTGAAATATAGAATAATAATAATAAAAAAAACTGAGCAGCGTTCGGAAAACAATTTAGAATGGTTGTATTTTTTTTAATGAAATAACAAGGAGTAAAATTTGATTGACAACATTTGTGCATGGAAGGTTCATTTTTAAGACTATCAACATATTATGAAGGATCAGACATACAATATAATTGAAAAGACCGAGTCAAATTTCATCCTCAACTTGAGAAATATATATTTGTGGTTAAAAATAAATAGAGAATATGGATCTCAAATGCATTTTAAGATAACTGCTCTGAAGCATCTAGAAAATCATTTCTCAGGTTGCTTATAACAATATCCAACAACAGCAATCTTGGGCTTTATTGCATTGTTCTTGTTTAATCCCACATAATAGCTGATATGCAAAACAAAGGGCATCATATGAAAAAGAGAGCAGACTGTTTATAATAAAATGGTATATGAATTCTTTTCAAAATTCTGCAGACTTCAAAACACTAAATTATTTTTTGTATATTTGAGAGGAGGTTTGTGCGTTTGCTCCCTCATTTTAGGCACACTGAGAAATAATTTGAAACAAATAAAATGTAATTATTAATTCTGAACCAAGGAAATTATAAAGTTGATTCCTGCAAGTTTATATAAATATTTACAACTGCAACAAAAGGCAATCTTTCCAATATGAATTCTCACAAGCTTTGAAAAGTTCTTGTTAATTGTAGAGCCAGGTTATATTTTATACATATAGGACAGGAATTTTTTTACAATAGAACTAACAAAATGAAATCCTGTGATAAATTTATACTATAATTTAGAGATGGTTTTTATTCTATCTTACATGTCTAGCAACTTTTTTCAAAAATCTACATCCAAGAACTTTTTGTTATTTGAGAGACCTAAACCATAACTTAGCAAAAGAATTTCTATACATTTATTATATATAGTCTCTTGAATTCTGAAAATGATTTAACAGCACAACACACTCAATTTGTATTTTATGTTGACAACAACAAATAAATTCTCTCCTTTTCAATCATTTTTCCTTTGCGCTATAAAAGATTTCATTCTCCTATCAAATCACACTGCCAATAATTTGTGATGCCAGATTTTAAATATATTTTTTTGTGCAGTGCATAATCTCCTAAAAGCTTATAATAAATGTTATCTGGAAAGTTTCTTCTTTTCAGCAGAAAACTGCTTACCATAACGACGAGATATATCTCTAACAAACTCAGTTTTCAACACTTTTAAACACCTGGAAATAAAAAGAAATTATTATGCATGATACAGTTCAAATAACATAGAAATCAAATATTAATTTCACCTTGAAACATTAACTTATATATAGATAGTTTTGCATTTTAAATATTAATTAATAAGTTGTAATTACTTTCTGTATTGAGAATTTGATCTGTATTTTGCAGTATCAAAACATATAACATCATGCAACGTATATTTTGTATGAGGCATGTGCACAATGAATGCATTTGGAAGCACTACAAACTCATAACTGTAAGTATAAGAAGTGATTTTAATTGAGATAATATTTGTTGCATAATGAAAGTCTCATTTATGATTTGATACTCTTGCTTATAATGTTGACTAGTGAGAGTGTTAGAAAATTTGCCCACTTTCAAATATTTTTCATTGGGGTCAATTCATGCTTACAGTATAAAAGTAAGCAAACCCATGCCACTTCAAATTTTAAATCTACTGTGTGTTGTGAAATTGCAACTTGTAACAGAAAAAATCAATTCTTTTATTGATTTTTTTTTTGCTTCATAATTTCTTGGGTGATTTGATTCTAATTCACATATTGGAATTAGGAGCTTTTTTTGTTTTGTTTTTTATTTGTCCTTAAACTTTTTATAATTTATTTATTTTTCTTTTCTGTTTACATTAGAATAATTTTCATTATTAGTAAGTACACCTAATCTCTACTAAAAGTGAATGTGTCTGTTAGCTCAACTGAACGGCAGACTGTTGGACACAGAGCTACCAAATTTGGCCCCAAAATATTTTGGAGCATCAGAATGTGCACCTCAGTAAGATATATTTTTTATTTAAAAAAATTGTGCAAAATTTTGGAGTTTTTCCATGATAACTTCTGAAGATATAACAACACAAAAATGATTTTTACACCATCTTAAAACTCAAAAAATTATATTTTCAATTATAGTAATTTAGTTGCTGTGCACTGTTTTTCCTAATTTTTACAAATATTTTTGAACATTATTTGGAACTAAACATTTTATTGTTATGAAAGTCAAACTAATTTCATTGTTTCATCAAATCATAAAATCACATTATTTTTCAAATTGCTAATGCTATGGTCAACAGTTTGCCATCTTTGAACTCCAAATTAGATTTTCACTTTCCTGCAGTTGGATGTTATAACATTGGTTTAAAATAAGTTTTTCCAACTCACAGAAGATATTTTAATTTTATTTCATAAGTTTTGTTCAATGAAATATTTTTGCACCAGTTCATCCTTTTAATAGCTCAGGATCATTAAACAGGAACTTGAATATTGTTTTCAAGCAACAGTTGTCTTTCTCATTCACACCATAGCAGCCAAAAGAAAGCAGCATACTAAAAAATTAGTTGCAGAAAATGGAAGCAGTGTTTGTTATATGACAATGATTTTGCATTAATTGACTCTGTTAAAAAGTAGCAAAACATAATTTTCTAAACTGAGAAACTATGACAATGGTTCACATGACAGATAAATTTTGAAGCGGAGAAGCAATGAAATGAAAATCTTTAAAAGCTAAGTTATTTTTCTTTATAAACAAAATGTTGCATGACAATAAATATATTTTGATCATATTTCTAATTGAGTTTTACTGGAAACACAAGTTTTGGCAAAAAGATAAAGTGATACAGAAAAAAAGGGAAAAAAAATCACATACACATTGAATCTGTTCAATTATAAATTCATTTTAAATTATGATTTACTGAACATCAAATTATTTAATGTATTGACACTTGGTATAAAGTTAAAAGATTTCTATGTGTACAAAAAATACAGATAGGATAGTATTGCTTGCAAAATATTTCAATGCATTTGTGTAGTTGTACTAACCCTTGGGCATACAATTCCGTGATGTGCGAGACTTGATCCAGCCAAATCCCACAAATCGCCGATCATATTCAGGAATATCTCTATGGACTACAATATATGGCTCAAAATCCAGCTTCCAATGACCCTCTATGGACTACAATATATGGCTCAAAATCCAGCTTCCAATGACCGCGATATGGCGTTGTGTCTGTTCTCCACTTGGCATAGTTGGTGGGTGCATGACCTCTGGTCCACACATGATACCTTTCAGGAAAAAGAATCCATTTTAGAGCAGGATTAGTCGAAGATGGGTCAGATAAACTAGCAAGTATTTTTTGTTTCTAATATTCTGTTACAATTTATGTTACTTACTCATTTTGAATTTCATGGTAAAACTTACAGATAAATACAACCATACATAAGTCATAGGCATCAGTGATTATGATTTACATGCCTATACTGGATGAAACAATTTTTTGGGACCAGAATCGTAATATTTGAGGCAAGAGTTTTTGCCAAGTCTTTTTATAATAATAATAATGTGTTTGATTTTAAATAAATTTTAGTCAAATTACTGCTTACATTATTAAATGTAAGGCAATTCAAAACGACTGCCCTTATTACAAATGTCTATAACTTTCTTGTAATCAAGTCTAGGAAAAAAACTTAACAATACAGATGGAGGCTTAAAGTTTCGTTTGCATATGTAATAATTTCTTTATATAACTATAGTAAACTCTAAGCAGCCATAGTACGAGTCACAAGAGTTTGTGTGTTTTTGGTGCAACACGATTTCAAAAAAGTGCCAGGGAGGATTACAGTATTGGATGTCAACAAATGCAATTGGCTTTTAAAATCTTGAACCTTTTTTGATTATTTTTTAATGACGGAATTAGTTAAATGGTTTTAAATTTTTATAAATATTGTACAGTCAAACCCTGGTATAGCCGATCAGGGATATAATGACCCTTGGTTATAATAAACTTTTCAAATGGTCCCAAACAAGCTCCTATGTAACTTAATGTATTTTCATATGCTTGTAACGAAAATTCAAAAACATGGAATTCAGATATAGCGAATCAAAATTCCCACTATTCTTTTCTAACAGCTCTGTCTGCCAGAATAATCTGATTCCATAGGGGACTTTTTATCTAACAGCTGGGGCACACAAGCCACACTTAATTAGCTCACCTGTCACCGGGTATCACTACCTCAAGAAAAAACCGTATTAAAAGCACTGTGCAAGTCATTTTCAATCCATCACCCACTGTAAAAATAGGTGGGTTGACAAAGGAACAATTATCACTCGACCACTTGTTTGTACTCCAGAGAGAATGGACATCTGTTTCCCTTGTGTCTGACAAAACTGCTAAGAGATGAGGTACATAAGTCACAACACATTCTTTTACTTTCTTTAGTTACATTTGCTAAATATCGTTTGAATTGTTGACATCTTGTAGATTTCAAATGGGTTGTGTTAGTAAACGGAAAGCTTTTTAAAATCGAGGATAAACTGAAGGTTATTATGATAATAGAAAATGGGGAGAGTCAATCTGCTGTTTGCAGAGAATTTTCTATTTCTAAATATACAGTTGGGATCATTTGAAAAAAAAGTCATAGTGTTGCTATCTCAGCCTATGAGAAAAATCTGAATGGTACCAAGAAGTTACGAAAGATAAGTACATTTAATTTCGCTGTTTGATTTTTTCAAAGCATATTTATTTTAATTTATTATAGCCCAAAAATAGTTGTAATTCAGTGTAATTAGTTTGTTCAACAGAAAAATGTGTTTAAGGATTATAGCAATTTTTATGTAGCCAATATTTGAAAAATCAGATATAGCGAAGCTTCTGGTTATAGCAAACTTTTGGATCAGTCCGTTGAGGTTTTGAAATAAAGGTCTTTGACTATATATATATTCTAAATTCCAGCTATTAAAGGTATTTTGAAAGTTTATGTCTTCTATATTGTGAAACCAAATGCTACGGTCAAGTAACAATAATTTGAACCGAGGAAACTTCAAGAGTTTTTTTAACACTATCCTTGATCACACGGACAATATTTAAGCAGTAAACCCCTTCACTGAAGCATCATATAAAGCATTCATTAAAGCATTCATATGAAGCTTCATCATATGAAGCATTCCTTAAGCGAATGACTCACATGACAGTGAAATGGACCATTTGTTGAGTAAGTTCAATGTTGCACGCAAAGGAAGAGTAAAGACGGTATGCAGCATATCCCTATGAATTGAAGACATTTCTACTAGTAATAAGGGAGAATGTGTTTTTTGGTTCTCTACAGGGCAGACTGCTGGACCTACAGCTACGAAATTTCTCACAAACATACTTTGGAGGGTTTGAGTGTGCTTGTCGAATCTCTTTTTTTGAAATTTTAATCAATTAAAAATTAAGCGAAATTTTGTCGCTTTTCCTTAATAACTTCCGGAAATATTACAGCACAAAAATCATTTCTACACCATCTGAAAATTCAAAACATCACCTTTTCAATAATACCAATTAAGTTGCTGTACAATTTTTTAAATCTAATTTTAATAAATTTAAAAAAAATTAGGCATATCATACAACAATACTTTTCATTGTTGCAATGGACTGCAAATCGTTTTGATTGTTTAACCAAATACTTAATTGCGTGTTTCTCTTCCATTGTTGAAAGTTAAGGAATTTACTTTCTTTTTTAAATCTGTCTACAGAGTCCTCTGAAATAGTTTGTATATTATGAAATACATCCAGTACGCTGGAAAATGTTTGAATTCTTTTTATCAGCATCTTTCAATCCAGTTAACATGCTCCCGAACGTAAAATGTGCCTCGCCATTTTAACGTTGGTATCAAATGCGTATTTTGCATGAGGAATAAGAAAGTAGAGTTGGCGCCGACAGGGTGCAATTAGATGTTACATGATACGGACAGCTACTTGACTCCTTTCGGGACGTTCATGTAGACCAGGGGTTCTCAATCTTTTTTTCCCTCGCGCACCCATTGATTAGTCTTTTTATTTTCTCGTACCCTCTACTGTTATATCCAACCGCCCCTCCAACCATCCGTCTATGTGAAGAAGTTTTTATCAATATGTTAAGGGCTTAGATTAGCTTAAGAGTCAAATAACTCGAATTATTAGCATTTGCAGGACATATATATTTTTTATTTTACGTTTTATTCCATTTTTACAATAGTATTAGTTCAACGCCAAAACAAATGAAACCAGTATTGTAATAATTTCGCATTGACTTATAAAGATAGCTACAAATTGCACATCGTAATAATCTACTTCTCAAGTGAAAGAAAATTTCAATGCGATCCTTGAACTTTTCTGATGGATCTGAGGTTTATAAAGCTACGTTCAAGATATAATCTCATATCTGGAGCTGCGTCAAGCTTATTGTGATTTTGTTCTTAATCTATATACAGTCACTGAAAAAAGGTATTGGTACACAATACAAATTCACAGGATTTTATCATAATATATAACTTAAATATACAAATGAAACGAAAAAAAGAAGTATATCACATTTTGATAAATGCAAATCATAGTAACTCGAACAAAATTCATATATTAATGCAATTATGATTACAATTTGAAGTAAAAGAAATCAAGTCAGAAAATCTGCTCAAAAAAGTATTGGGACACTCTCCAATAAATTAAGAAAAAAATATGAACTTGATAGGTAATATCTTGTTGGGCCACCCTTGCACTTTATTACCTCTCGCAGTCGATTTGACATGGATTTGATCAATTTTGCGCAAAACGATCCATTTATTTTTGCCCATTCTTCGGTCAGATGTTTTCTTAACTCTTGTTTGTTAGAAATATCGTGTTCATTGATCTTTTACTGCAAATAATCCCACACATGTTCAATCGGATTAATGTCTGGACTCTCGGCAGTGGTCTTAATCACACCAGGACAGTGGCAGAGGACCCATAATTTGCAAATATCAGCCTTATGTTTTGGGTCGTTATCTTGGTACAATTTAAAATGTCTTGAGATTTCCAAGTTGCTCGCACTTTGCTTTAAATTTCGCTTGAGAATGTCAAGGTAGACATATTTATTTATTGTACCATCTATAAAGTCTAAGCTCCCCACACCAGAGCTTGTCATGCAACCCCAGACTAATTGGTTGCCACCTCCATATTTTACAGTAGGCCACAAATTTTTGATCTTTAATGCTGTATTTGGTGTGTGCCAAACTTTTTGCTTGCCATCCGATCTGAAAATGATATATTTGCTTTCATCTACAAAAATTACATTTTCCCAAAATTTTGTTGGCTGCTTTACGTACATTTTAGCAAATGCCAGTCTAGCTTTTCGATTTGCTTTGCTGATGCAGGACTTTCTCTGAGGTACTCTGCCGTGATACTTATGTTTTCTTAAAACATTTCTGACAGTTTCAGGATTTACAGATTTCCGGAACCTACGTTTACATTTCAGAGTCAATTTTACTGCTCTAGTTCTTGGTTTAATGTGAACTTGTCTCGCAATCCGCCTCTCTTCACGTTCACTAAATTTCCTTGGGCGCCCTGATCTTCGCTTGTTTCAAACACTATTTGCTTTTTTGAACCTGCGGACAATATTAAAAACAGTATACTTACTGAACTTCAAGATTTGTTCTATACAACTAACTGATTTTCCATTTTTCCTATGACTTATTACCGTATTTCGCATATCAACCGAAATATCTTTGTTTCTTGCCATTGCTCCATACACAATCTTTTCTGCTGGTACTTTATGTCTAAAATTAGAGTCTCAAAAATGTAGTAGTAAATTAAATTTTTTTGATGCGCTATATATTTAATAAATTTCTCATTTCAAAATTGTCCCAATACTTTTTTGACGACTGTTTGGGTTTAAATTATATTTAAAAGGCTAGATCAAATTGTAATTCTAAAATAGTAAGAAAATTTTCCTTATATACTGTGTACCAAATGTTAAAGCATTTCTTGATTAATTTTGTTTTTGTTTAAATGTGATTAATATTTTTATAAATAGCTTTACATGTTATTAATGCCAAGTGCCCCAATATTTTTTTGAGTGACTGTATATATAAAAGAGGAAAGTACGTGTTTGTTTGTGTGTCCGTTTTTGGGTTCTTTATGCACGCCCAACGGCAACCAAATTTGGCACAGTGATGGATTAGTACAAGAGGGAGCTAACGCCGTAAAAATTATTGTAAAATTCCAATTAGATTTTTATTTATTTAATTAAATAACGAAAATTAGCTGTTTTTCGCCAATAATTTCTGAAATACTTATCGTGCGAAAATTATTTTTACATCACCTAAAGAGCAAAAAATTATCTTTTTAATGATATCAATTTAATTGCTACACATTTTTTTTCTCTAACTGTAATTAACATTTCAAAATTCATTTTAAGCGCAATTTGTAACACTGTTTTCTAATGTTATATAATCAAATTTATTGTTTCATCAAATCCTTTATTCACATGTTTTTACCGCTGTTAAAATTATGATAAGAAAATATTGTTTTCTTTGGTCATTGACTTCAATGTAGATTTCTTACTTCCGCTGTTATTTCGTAGCATGCACTTAATTTCCGTTTTTATTTCGTAGCTTTTAATATGCACTCAAATATCCAGTGACGTAAGTTTATTTAATACGCTATTCTAATCAGTGGTGCAACGACCGGGGAGTAAGAGAAGTATAGATGCCGCAGATGCCAGTTTTAGGGGCGCCATGGTCACAAAATATTACTGCATTTTTGCCAGTTTTTAAAGCAAATTATGAAAAGTGGGAGTAAAAATAATACCAGGCCCCGAGGGCCATTTGCTCTTGCTAAGCAAATGATGACTTGGTAAAAAATCATATTACCTGGGAGCCACTTACCATGTTGACAAAACGTTCCGTGTTCGTGAAAGGTATTAAATAGTTTATTGCTTTATCACTGAGTTCTTGGTACACTTCTTTCACTACTACACAGAAATCAATCAACTTTCTAAAGTCGAGATTTTAAAGAAGAATCAGTCGAAAGTTCAATTAATTTTTCTTTTTCAGAAACTGTTTCTTTTTGAAAAAACACTTCGTAAAGTGAATATATTTCTAACATAAGTGATTTTTTTCCCTTCGTTGTTAGGTTTTTATAGTACTTGAAGTTGGTCAGCAAATCAATCATACAACAAATCAATTTTTCAAATTTTTATTAAATCTTCAAACCAAAATGAAAGTAAAGAAGCATACTTGCTGTACATTAATTTTAACAATATGAATGATAAATTAGTCATATTCTATACGGTGGAAACTACACCACTTGCTACTATTTACTGGTGCCAAATGAAATTTAGCTAGAAGAAAGGTTAATTCGTATGATTATAAGAATATATTATTGTAAATCTTGATAGAATAAAAACACTTCACAAAGAAAACCTTTTCCAAGATGCATGTAATACTTTATTTTTCCTTTAAAAATTGGTAGATGTTTCATTTTGTTATAAACAGATGTAAAACCACAGCATACAAATAATATTTAGAAAAGCAATGCTATATGCAATATAAACTTATTTCCAAACAAGTCAGACGAATGAAATAAAAAAAGCAGCTATAAGTTCTATTCTTTTAGAGATTTATTCCCTCTCTTTTGACAGTTAATGTATTCTCTTCAGCATAGTTTTTTTGACATTTTTGAATAAATGAGTAAATTTTGGGTAAATATGCGACAATTACATTGTTCACTACCTGCAAACACTGAAAAACATGTGACTGACTTCATAATTTCTCAATAGGATTCAAACCTACTTCCAGACAATATCGACCTTTTAAACTAGAAACAAGTCAGAAATGGAGTTCGCTGTATATATGGTAGCATAGTTCAGTTGGAATAAGAAGAACGCGTATTCAATATCTTTTAAAAATGGAAACAAATATTGTTTGAGATAAAATATCTTGCTATCATGTAGTACTTAGCATATGAGTACTGTAACGTTTTTCTCTGTCTAATCCAATTCAACTCATATTGTAACAATTGCTGCTGTTGAACAAACCGAAAAGTTGTAATGCAGAACAGGGGTTCTTGGGTTATTTTCACTCGAGACGCAATTTCAGCTTCAAAAATATTACCTGATCCGATTTATGAACGAAAAATGGCCTCATGACCCAAAATGAAGACGTAAGCAGAAAAAAAAAATGGAGCAATGATCTATTGAGCTTCAACAATTTTTTATTCGAGACGCCATTTCAGCTACAAAAAGATTAAGTGATCCGATTTGTAAACTAAAAATTGCTTCATGACATCAAATGAACATATAAGCAGAAAAAAAAATAAAGAAATGATCTTTTAAATAATGTTAAATATTAAAAAAAATTAGCTTTTATATATTTTTTGCGAAATCCAATGAAATGCTGTAATTCAAGACGACCTTCTGAATTATGTTTAAGAATTTGACAAAAGCATTATTCCGTAATCAAAGCAAGCGTCGTTATTTAGATCTGAGAGCCTATAGTCGCAGAAGCTGTTATGTATATTTGGCACGATGTACCATGAAAAAATCCTTTGTGTTTTCATGCATTGTGAATTTTTTAAGATCAGTTTATTGAGAAGGTATCCAAAAGCTATTTATTTATTCGCAACTTAATTTAAATATCTATCAAGAGACGTAATGTTCTAAAAAGGATGCATTTTTATTTTTCAAATGGCACGAGCAAATATTTGCATCTTAGGACAGCGGTAAAAGAGTCGTGGATTTAAGACCCAATTCCACCAAAGAAACGTGGTATCACCAGTATACTTTGTCATGATGCATGTTTACATCCTCCGGAGTCAAACGCCCTCCTGCTGGTGTAGTATTTGACATTTGGAGAGGGACTATGGTGATGCTAATGATGTAAAAGTAAGTAGTAATATTATACATATTTTCATTTCAGAACGGTGTATTTGGCCGCATACTGTATACGTACTATTTTTTGAAGATTTGCGAAAGTTTTGTGAGATTTGTTAGGTCACGAGCATGTGAATCGCCATCTAGAACGAAAGTGAAGAGAATTAATTTATATGATGATGAGCTCAACACAGCGGCCACCAGATGCCTGTTTCAATGGCAAATTAACAGCATCCCTCAACCATCCGACTTAGCGAAGATATAAAGATTCTTGCCTTGTAACCAATGGCGTAACTGCTACTTTTGCCGCCCGGGGCGAACTTGCAACTTGTCGAACTTCCTTTACAAATTACATACGGCTCATGCACCTCAAAATAAAAAAAAAAATTCTATCAAAAAATATAAATAATGTAATTTGTTGTTTGACGCAATCGATCTCTTGCGATCGATTGCGAAATTGCGCGTCCTCCACCAGTCTTTCTTTCACATATTGGTAATTTACCGACGAAAGACGAAAAGTACGAATTAATTACGTTCATTATTTTTTTATGTATGCAATGATTGAGCTAGTGCCGCTGCTCTTCTTAGTTATAAAATTGTTTCCCTACATGTCTGGTTTTTCAGTTCCTTTCGAAGTGCTGCCCGGGGCGGACCACCCCCCCCCCTTTAGCTACGCCACTGCTTGTAACACAATCATCTACCCTGCCAGTGGCTTTTTTAAGCATCACTCCAGTCTGACGGGATATCTAAGCACATTTAAATCGATTTTTTTTCTTCAAATCATCCTTTAAAGGGTAAGTTATCAGGGAAATATCATTTTTTGCTGTCTTTCCGTTGGCTGGACAACGGCAACCTTAGATTGCCGTTATCCTAACCCCATTAATTGGGATATTATTCTCCTAAGGTTGATGAAATGGCACATTGTGACGGCTGTAACACAAGCAGAAAAGTGATTCTTTATGGTAACGTTTTTGCTTGACGACAACTGCTGTTCATTTAACGGAAAAGTATCGGTAACTTGACTGGTTTTTTTCTTTTAGAATTGGAAGACGACAGCATGCCTGTATTTACACGCTACAAAGTATTTTGAAACAAAATTCTAGAATTTTTTTCCGCATTTGTGGCAGAACAGAGGATGCCATATGGCATACCTGAGCGTTGTCCTCGGGAAGTAGGTCACGACCTGAGTTGCCTTCGTAGCAGCTGATTTTGCTCCTGCACGTCTTGGACTCGTTCTACCAGCTTGGCTTCACGCCGAGTGAAGTCCAAGAAGTTGTTCCATCCCATGTCTGAAAAGGAGATAATAGGGCGCATTGAGAGTATTAATCTATGGTAATATAATGGTATATAGTTACAAGTGTTAAACCGCCTGCTATTAAGAATAAAATATAGGGACAAAGAAGATTTCTCAAAATTAATGTAAATGAAGGAAAATTTACCATGAAAACGTCACTATGAAGGAAAATTCGAAATAATGGGCACAAAAAAAAGAAACCACAATTTTACTGCAGAGCAATAAATATTAATGTGTCGTACATTATAACATCTTTAATAGTGAATATTCATACACTAGAAAATCACCCGTCATGGTATGACGGGTGCAAATTGCCTCTTCATTCGAGAGATTTACCGTCAAATTTTACGTGTTAAATATATATGCTAGAGAAATGTTTAACATTGATTGAAAACAAATAAAATAAACATATGTTTTATGACAGGAAATATTTTTTTATTTACATATTTTTTTATTCAAAAAAACCTCGTGGTAAACAACATTCCGTGTGAAGTATTTTTCGTTGTTTAGCAATTTTGCTTGTACTTCAGATGTCTAATCAAAACTATGCACTTCTCTGCTTGTCAAACGTTGCCAAAAAGTATTATCAAATTATATCATCACAATTGCAATAAATAATCAGATGCATCGTGGCGTCGAAACTATATCACGCGCATGATATACCACTGACGTGATTTACTACTTTCTATTAAAAAACGGAAATTAATTTGAAATATATGATTAATATAATTTAAAATCTCTCTGGAACTATTGGTCATAGCGAGATAAATTTTATATAAATCGATAGCAAATTTTATTTCACTATTTTAGAGCTATTAAATTTGAAATTAGAACGACAATTACTTTTTTAAATTTAAAATTACTGAAATTTAGGTGCTCTAACAATGAAATAACGCTGTTTAACGTCTCGCAGTGCTATGGCGCGAATTTTATTGTTGGTGACGTCAGAGCGTTACCAGATCAGTGAGAGACAGATCTGGGCTATTATATTAGTAATATGCATTTTTTTTTGAATATGCAGTCAAAGCCTTCAACTTCTATTTCTAATTCCAATCACGTAGCTTTAATTCTCTATTTTCCAGCATGTTGAAAAAGGAAGCTTGATCGTTTCTTCCTCTGAAGTCCTGTTAAGAGGACGTAAAATGTTGTATTGCATAAATTGCAATATGTAGACAGCATTCAGTCACCCTACTGTTTCCCCCCCCCCCGACTTATACTTATGAATCTTTTACATCAATGGTTATCTCGGCGCCTTGGAGAGTCTCACAGGGGTGCCCCATAATAATCACTCATAATTTTATTTACATTTTTAAATCTATTTCATAGTTTGCGACTTCAAGCGTAGTTGGGGCGAACTAATAAGTGGTTTTCTCGACATCCGCTAGATGATGCGAACTTTGTGCTCGGATGGAAATGGACATGGACATGGCTCTCTGCAATAACAGTCTGCTACTACAATAGTGGCTTGTTCAGTTTTAGGATTCGGATGCTCTTTAGCGTACAAAAATTTTATAGACCAAATATCGTTTGCTAACATTGGTTTGTAGCGCGTACTAATTCTTCTGTTACGCAAGAAATGAAGCAGGGAAAAGATATGTTTCATTATTCATGAACCGAGTTTTGGTTATCAGTAAAAAAATGAATATCCTCTTCTAATTCCTCAGAGAATTTCAATTACATTTGCTATATCTTATTTATGCTAAGCTGAGTTTTTGGAAATTGATGTCATAAAGCCAAAGTATGGCGTAACAATCAATATGAGAAACAGGAATGAGGTAGCTATGTCCAGTTTATTCCACGCTTTGAGAAAATGTGTAACGATCATGGGCTCACTGGTTATTATTTTTATTAAAATTTGCCCAATAGAATTTTATGCACTTTATTAAATGTCATTTATTTATTTTTACTTAACCTATACGAAAACAATTTACTATTTTGCAAAATGGGCTTGTTGGAATTTTACAAAGGGCGCCTTGGGAGAATCCGGATTCAGCAAGGCATTGTTATTATGCACATCTCATTTTCTGATTCATTAACTCAACCGTTCTGAACTTTTAGTATTTAGTATCCAGATTTGCATGTCAGTTTTTGTTGCGTACCTCTTTTATTGAGCTTTTGGGTTTTAAATAGCATTGAAATACTATTCGTTGTATTTGCCTTTTTACTTTCTTGTATACGAAGTGTTAAATCGCCAAAAAACTCGAGAAAGATTTATTTGATAAATCTCCACATTTTAGATGGTCCTAAGTCCGAAAAAATATTTTCGAATTATGTCTCTTTGTGAACGATATAACTAAAAATGACAACAAGCTAGAAGAATGAAAGCCAATATGTGATTTTTACTCCACAATTGTAGATTTGTGGGAAATATTACGCTGAATCGGTCAATGGGAAGATACCAAAATGCATACACTCTTACCATACGAAAAAGCTTAACACTAAATGCAAAAATTGCGGAAGTATATAAGAAAGTCGAGGGGAGAACAGTCCCCAATCCATTTTTTCGTATTTTAGTTTTAGTAATTATTTTTTCAAATTTTTTTCTATTCGCAATTCTTTCCGGTTGAAAAAATTCTCGCTATTTCATAGTTGATTGAAAAGTTTTTGCGCCATCTCAAATAAATCTTTCCATGAATTACGCATACATTCAATTTTTCTTTTTGATGAAATTTAATCAAATATTTCAATCAAGGTAGTCTTATAAATATTTGTAATTATAAATATATATGAACTAGCTGGTAACCCGGCTTTGCTCGGGATCCGTATATTTTCATATGCCCGCCTTCGTTTTTTTCCCTTGCAAATATTGTTACTAACTTTCCCCCAACAGACGTAAATCTCCTCTGAACCCTTTCTTGCTGAATTAAAACTTTCAAATCTAGCATTTTTGTATTAGTTTAATTAAATTAAAAGGAAAGGTTTGAAAAAAATTATTTCAAACTTAATTTTTAAAAAAAAATTATTTCAAACAATATACCGTATACTAACTAATACAACTTTACAATGAGCCATTATACTGTAAAGAATTTTCTGGAAGTTGAGGATTAAAAACATCAAAAGACAAAGAGAGAGAGTGAAAATGCAAGAAAACGATTTTTTCTGATGTTTATTAATTAAAGCACCGACCAAAGTTACGCAGGAGCTTTAAATTACTCTTATTAGAACGAGGAAATTTTGCACTTTACAGTAATTTAAAAATTATGGTTCTCCGATGAGAATATTTGCAGAAAATTCGAGAAATTAGAAAACCACTTAACATTCAATAAATAAAAATCTAATTCGAATTATTTAAAAAAAAAATACGCCGTTAGCTCCCTCTTGTTCTAATCCATCACTGTGTAAAGTTTGGTCCTGGTTAGTCAAACGGTCTGAGCGTGTATAAAGAACAACAACAACAACAAAAAAAACCCTAGCATGCATGCATACTCAAAAAAATTGTTCCTTTATTTATAGTACCGTTAACGCATACAATCATAACTAGGTATTCAACTAGGTAATTCATGAAATCGTTATTCTATGAAATAACGGATTGAAAATAACTACTAATTCATGAAATAAATAGTTATTCTAATAACGGATTCCACGCTTTATCTGTAACACAATGTAGATATGACAAAGCAAAATGTAAAAAGTTTTCGCGACGTAGTTTAAGAATTCATGCTTTAAAGAGATCGTTTAAGTATTATTCAAAATAGATTGAAGAACAAATCGTCTGAGAACTGTAAATTCGTTCATTTCTAAAAATGATTAACTTTTTAATTTTTTTATTTTCAAAAGGAAAAGTTTAAATGTAAAACTTTGGAAGCTTCCATGTTGAAAGAGCATCGAGGTAAAAATCTGTACAAGTTGTTTCTTTGCAAGTATCTACTTTCTGCAGAAAAGCTAGCTTACAGTAAAATGGAGGACTAAGGGGAAACACGCATTATTTCACCTCCGTAGTAAGGGTGTCTGATTTTTCGCCCTTTTTTACTTTCTCGTATACGAAGTATACAAAGAGAAAGTATTGTAATCGTCAAAAAATTCGAACTCGAGATTTTGACCAATCTCCACGTTTTAGACCTCCCTGAGTCCGAAAAACACCATTTTGGAATTATGTCTGTCTGTGTGTCTGTGAACACGATAACTCGAAAACTATTAGAGCTACGGGGATGAAATTTGGTATGTGGTCTTTAAACATAATTTGTAGGTTTCTATCAAATTTTGGACAAAATCCGTCAACGGGAAATCTGTCTGTATGTCCGAAGTCATGTGAACACTATAACTCAAAAACTTGAATAGCTAGATGGATAAAATTTGGTACACAGTTTTATCGTCATGAATGTAGGTCTCTATAACATTTTGGGCCAAATCTGTCAAAGGGTTGACTGTCTGCCTGTCGGTCTGTATAATTTACTATTGAAACCAATCCGTTATCTCCGCGCGCATGCGTACTGGAAGCAATCTTCTGTGCACGCGAAAGGAGCGAATTACGTCAGTTTGTCCTTGAGACGGCAAGAGTGAAATCTAGCAGTGTGCGATAGATATGCGTTTTAATCGGTACGCATAGCTTTGAATTTGATTCTTTACCTAGATATTTTTCAATCACTATAATGAAAAACCTTCTGATAGTCATTGGATTCTGGATAACAGTAGGTTCGAATTTTTTTTAGCCACGCGCGGGAAGGAGAAACGGCACCTTTTGGGGGAAGTATACGGGAAAGTTTAGGGGAGAACACTCCCGCTGGTTCCTTACCGGAAATGCATCAAAATTTGAAAAATCTAAAAATTAGTTATTTTTAATTGATATCGATAGTAATTACACAAAATAAAGATATTTATAAATTCCAATATTTATACTTCTTTATATATTGAGCTACAAAATACAAATAAAATATATTAATTATTCATTTTTAATGTATGATTTAAGAAAACATAAGCAATCTATGCTTTTATCACTCAGCCTAGTTCTTAGATTTGTTATGAACAACCCGGCAGCAGAAAATGCCCTCTCAGCTTGAGCTGATGTTGGAGGAATTGTTTTCAAAACCTCACACAGATTTAATAATATTTCATGATTGATTTTCTGTTGAGTCAAATAACCTCAATTCTTGCTCAAGCTAGAATTCTTGCTAGTTGAACAACGTAGGACCTTCGTCTTTGAGTGGATAGCTTTTCCTAATTTTTCGTACAACGTTAAAGATTTCTCTTCCAAAGTTTCCTTGCTCTCTTCTTCTGAGTGCGAAGAGTTGGACAGTGATTCTCGTCTTTATTAAGCAAACGTGAAAGATCAACAGTAACTGCAACAACATCATACTTTATCCCAAAAATTTAGATATTGCATAAATCCAACTAAACTAACGTTGCATCTCTCAGTAATTCTTTAGTCGAGAGAATATTTATGTTATTAGCAAATTCTGAGTTTTGTTGGTTCAACTCTCGAATAATGAAAGCAAATACTCCTTCGGCAGGTAGCAAAATCCAGTTTCGACTGCATAGTTTTTCTAGGCTATTTTTTACTGGCTACAATCTGCTACAATTGTAGTCAGAATTTCAAATTCTACATTAGCAAAAATTTGGTGTTCTTTAATATCAATTAATGCTTTAGAAATTGCTGATTTTATCTCTAGAAATCTTTCAAGCATTGGCAACAAACTATTCCAGCGTGTTTTGGTATCTAAACAAACCACTTTTTCACATCCAAACTCTGCTTTAACATAACAGTTTGTTCCCGGGAATATAAAAAGTATAAAAATCTTACGATTTCCCGGGAAAGAAACCCTACTCCGTGGTTTCTTTCATTCAATTTGCATATTTGATTTCGAAGAAAAGCAAATTATATACATATCAGTTATGAAGGCACAAAATATACGGAACTGTTTTTTGAAGCTATACATTTGACAACTTATTATTTTATTTATTTATTTTTTTCTTGCATAGGGAGCCAGCTCTGAAAATAAGATGTATTTTTTTCAAAAATGAATCACGAAGAATTACTTCTGCAAGTCTTTGTATCAACGCAGGATTTCAGTAGCATTTCTTATTATTTTACAACTAAGGGGCTCCGGCCCCTGCTCGCTTTCGCTTGCCAACCCCCGAAACTGCTTACGCAGTTCCATTCGGATCGCTTCGCTCGCTCATCGAATACTAAAGTACTTTAGCCTAGGTACGTGACAATATGTTAGAGAAGCATTGTATTAAAATTTGAAGTAAATGCTTTGAATATTAAAAGAAATCTGAGTATTTTTAGAAAATAATTTTTTACTGCGCGTGTGCGAAATGAAGCGTAATTTTTCTTTCTTAACTCCAAAGCCAGATACAGCAATTACTGTTAAATACCCTTCAGATTTTCCCTCTGGAGCGGCATTGTAGTGAGGTGAATTTCGGTTGCACTAAGAAAATCTAAATGATGAGGTTTCTTGCACAAATTGATGTTTTTAAAATTTGAATCTTTGGATAGTTATCATCGAAATGCAATTTAAATAATGTATTTAATTTATAAATATAAATAGGTATACACGATATTCGACTTTCAAAAAATTTAGTATTACTGTTCAAAGATTCAAGTTTAGGAAATATCAATTTGTGCAAGAACCTTCATCATTTTGTTTCTCTAACATATTGTCACGTATTCTGTAAGTTTCATACAATTTCGTTTAAAAGTCTACAAGCTAAAAACAAAAAACATGCGGGAAAATTTGGGATTTTTTAAAGAAACCTTTATATCTTCCCGAATATTTATGATATTTTTACGAAAGTGCATGTAAATTTTATGCATTTCAAATATAACCATTGATGAAAGTTTCATCTCGTTATCAGCTTCCTGTGAAGTGGGATGAGTCGGAATCCCTTTTCGTCTACATCACTTCCTGGCCGGTCCCTAAATACTGTCGTGACCGAATCTTCACTGTAAAATGTGAGTTCAAGCATCTTCTTTACATGTTGTAAATCGTAAGAAAATCCACACAGACTTTCGGGAGATATTCGAAGAAATGTGCAAATTCTAAAGTGCCCACATTATATTGGCAACCCACTGTAGGTTTATTAGAATGCGTTCTTATTAAAGCAGTAAAGAGAAAAAAAACCCCTAAAATAGTGATTTATATAAAGTGGAAAAGCCATTTTTTGAGAAAACTGTTCATGATACGGAAATTTCTGATGAATTCTGTTGCAGTGCAGTTAAAAACATATATTTCAGAATGCTCTGTGTAACTGATATTCAAAGACCTTTATAGCAGTAAATTTTTGAACTGTTATGCAATAAATCTTTACTGAACTTTATAACAGTAAGCGTGCACATCCTCTCTTGTCTTCGCCTATCTAGGGAGACTTTCGAGACGGATCCTTTGCTTGATCTCGATTTCTTGAGGGTGAGTGGGGTCATGGATGGTGTCTAGCTGCCGCTAGACAGAGAGGGATTAGTAACAACAACAACAATAACAGTAAGCCTATTTACAGTGGCGAAGATTGGGTTGAAAAAGTAGGGAGGGGGGCAAAAAATTTATATACATCTAAAAGTACATGGGAGTATAGAGGAAGACAACAAAATTTAAAAATTTAGTTACAAATTTAGCTAACTTTGCCGGACAAAAAAGCAAATAGTATTCTCAGAAAGCGAATGGATTATTTGGAATTGATGTAAAGTAAACACAAAGAGAAGAACCGTGAATCATTTTCATCAAAAATACCTAACGCGGAAATTATAAGCAATAAAAAGTTGTGTTGCGATGTAATATGATGAGGATAAAATAACCAACCGTTAATCGAGTATTTATGCTCTTTCTTACTAATAGAATAAATTTATTTCTTTAATTCGAAACCGAGTGGAATAGCGGAGAGTTTCGCGGAAACACCTGTTCATCGCTTTTGTGGACCCAACCTGTTTATACCCCATCTTGTTCTCCGGTCGCTAACCACTGCCCAATTGTTTAAAATTGGGGAAAGAAGCACTGAACATCGCCGAATTAAGTATGGATGAGGTTTCTTTTTTGTTTATTTTCGATTCAAAGAACAGTGTTTCGCTAACCCTCCGATTTAAGAAATCCGTTTTGATACTGTATCAAGCGCCAAATTCGAACCAGTTCTTTATATAGTACGCAAAGCGTTGAAATCTGTGTTATTTGAGTTCCTTTAATTCTTTTTAAATAAAAGGCTAAAAAGAAGGATTTTAAAACGGCTAAATTCCAAATGGAACGATTATAATTAGCGAAATCGTTTGGCTAAAAATTTAACCGCTAGTGAATGTGTAAATCGTTTGGTCATCTTCGTTTCCTCCACAGAGAAGTAGAATCTCGTTTCGTAAAACTGTTTTTCGATTTAGAATCATGGATTGCCAAGAATCTCTCATGGGTCTAATATTTCATTTATTTATTTTATATTATTATTTAAATATCTTGAATATCTAATGGTTGTAAGAACTAAAATTCTTTTACTTTTTAATCACGTATGCGCTTTTAAAAACAAAATAATAATTGATGTTTTAAGTAATAAAATAATAAATATACTTTATTCTAATATTAAATGGACATGTTATTTATTATTTTATGATAACAAAACTATTTGCATATTTGTAACTATCTAAAATAAAATGCTAAATTTTTCTATTTAGTTTTCTTTCTTTTATCTTGCTATTTTTCTTGTAATTCATATGCTTTAAATCAGATTTTAAAATAATGCTTTAAATATTTAACTTTGTAGAAATTAACAGTATTTTCTAATTACAGAAGAATTAAAGCGTTATGCTGTTAACAACTATGCTGATGAACTAAGGACTACTACTATTCGACAACATTACTCAGTAACAATTGAGTATGAAATTAATTAATTTCTTTTCTTTCAGAATTTAAATACTATTTTAATAGAATATTGTTAGAAATCATATTATGTATTTCAACTTGCTATAGGGTCTTGTAAACTTAAAATTATACATTTTTTGAACATGTAATTCAATAAAAATGTTTGAAATGATGACGATAAAATGCTTGAAGTGAAAAAAAATTATTTGATATCTGCCCTTTAACCCTCATTTTACTTAATCGTAAAATCTTTGTTTTGCTTATTTGCATATGTAAAAGAAACTATATTAGAAGGTAAAAAAAGGATAAAAAATGGAATTACGTATCACAGTTAAATAAAAATTCATAATATTTGAAATTCGGAAATAATGAATGGAAATCTGAAAACCAAAGAAGGAATTAAAATTACAGTATTAGTTTTGCAATAAGAAAAGTGGTGTGAAAATTTGTGAAGTTAATTCATATTTCTTCCTTATTACTTCCTTTTACTTTTATTTATGAGGATCTGAATTCTGTTTTAAGTATTATTGCTATAAAATTTATAAATTTATTTTTAGTTATTCAGAAATCCATTAAGTGTTTTTTTTGTAAATTTAATGACAAATTTTAAAATAAATAAATTGAGACAAATTTCTTATAAATTAATTTAAAAAAATTTTTGTACTCTGCAAGATCGCAGAATTGTCCGGGAAAATCTTTTTTCGCTTTATTTTAAAGTTCTATCTCTGTTTTACAATTTCTCTCTGAATTTTTATTTTTTTAGGTCTTCTGAGCTTTTTCGACTTTTTTTTTTTATTTTTGCATAATTTTATTAAGAATTTTTCTTTCATGAAGTTCAATAATTCCAATATCAATTGTAAATGAATCGTGTATTGTTTCATCAATTTTCTTATTCTAAATATGTGGTCTTTTTAAATTTACTTGACATCATTTTTCAAGTATGTTATTTACTTTACAGCGCTATGAGTCTTTTTGCGTCCAGTTCATCATTTGCGCATCTTTTATTTGAATTCCCTGAAAGAGCTCTGAAACTTCTGGATCAATCATTCCATCAAGCTGCACTTCAAATTTCTAATTCACACAAAAGAATGCCAAATATGGTAGTATATCTTTTATACAATTATATTCATTCAAAAAAGTACTCCTTTATAATTAATTACATTGTCAAGTTAAAATGTACCATAAAAATAGTTGAATAATATTATCTTTAGTTAAATATTTGTTTCAATCATCCAACGTTATATGTTTCTTTTATCTTAATTATTTTTTTATCTCCCTTAAAAAAATTATTCCACAAAAAGATTCAATCTTGTAATTATTTCTGAACACTGTTACTGGCACTTAGAAATGTATGAAATTTTGTATTACGTATTGAAATTCTTCCACTGTAAGTTTTTTGTGGTGAACAGTTGAAATAATCATGAATATAATATCTAGAAATATTCTTTAAATATTTGTGTTGTTTATATAGGTAGAAATTAAAAAAACATAAGATAAAGCGTGTATTTAGTGTTTTATGAACAGATTCAATATGATTTTAAATTAAAAAAAGCATCATCATTTTACTAGTAGCTTTCATATAGAACAAAATATTTTTTTAGAAGAGCCAACATTCGGTTCTTAAGGGTTATGGAAAATCATAATTATTCATTCCAACAATTTTATTTTCTGTAAAAGTTTTAATTATTATTATTTTTTTAATATGGAAAATTTATAGCTTCATTTAATCTTAATTTGTATTTTACTCAGGCTGATAGAGGAACTTATACATGTTATCTTACTGCACTTCCCCAGTTACCTGAAATTTACAGTACAAGTCTTCCTCATTGCTCAGATGTTGGTCAGTTTGTGTGTATTAGTGGTATGTACTTTTGTATTTTTAATTTTGTAATTAAATATATAATGTCAAAGTTACTAAAATGAGAT
>BGPR01003961.1:61875-108504 GCA_013235015.1 Araneus ventricosus
GTACCAGAATAGACCCGTTATTCTCAAATTCTTTTTTATTTGCACATCAGATCGTACCAATCTAACTCTTAAACTAAGTTTTTTAAATGGTCATTTTTGCGCCCCCGTTCTGCCTGCGCCATTGGCGGGGGCCAATCTCGCCACCCCCTCGGTACGGCCTTGCCGAGACTACCACTTTTGGGTGATTTTACACCAGAAAGGGGTGTCAGGCAATGAGTCGTACGAGTGCATTTTCGGAGTTCTTTATTAGATCACGCTCAGTAAAATGTAAACATCACCCTTCCATTCTTCACTTTCCCCCTATTTTAATGAAAATAACTACGTCCGGCGCATGCGCAAAAGCGCGGAGGGTTTCCGAATCCGTTGCTAAACAAAGAATAAATACGAACTTTTCGATTGAAGATAATCAATATAACCTGTAAAATACTTTAACAAATGTGATATCAAATAATTACCTGTATTATTAGCCTGGTGGCTATAGATATCATAAGTATTGTTTAAAGCAACATAATAATTTTTATTAAACATCTTAATGATGTTAAATAAAACTGCTTTTTATTAATTTGACATTAACAGATAGAAAATATTTTATAGATGTTGATCCAATGTACTGTAAGGATTATTGTGAAGTTAAAATTCAACAGCAGTTCAATACCTTGTCTGTTGGTTCTGTGCCTAGATCAATGTGGGTTATTCTTGAAGATGATCTTGTTGATACATGCCATCCTGGTAATGATGTGAATGTCAGGTACGTTAAACAACAAGTTTCTTACCTTTTTTTCAGGCTGCCTGTTCAAACCATCTCTCTTCATGCACTTTAAAATTGAACTGCAAACTTGAACCTGTTAGCACCCAGCGTCCTATTTATAGGACAGTTACATTTCACTTCCGTGGTTAAACAGAATACATTCCTTTGTTTCTTTTTTACCTTTTTTATGAAGTCAATAGGTATTACCTAACAGTTCTAACAGTTTCTAAACAGTTTTCAACAGGTATATACCACCAGTTAGCCAGATTTTGAAGTCAAAATGTCATCATTTTGAAATCTTTTAATTTTTCCTTTGATTTATTTTTGAGGTAATGCAAGGAATGAAAAAGTTATTTTTATTTTTTTGCTATTTTACTATATTTAAAAAATGTTTAATATTCATGTAAAAAAAAGTTTTAAGAAATAATTTTTTCGATTTAAAAAAATTCTTAAAAAAATTTTAAAAAATATTCTCTGAATTTAATTTTACTTCAAAGTTAATCTTACTGTTTTAAACATAATTTAATAGAAATTTATTTTCTATGCTTTAAATTAATTTGTGTGTTAATTCATAATGAATATTAAACTATAGAGATATTATTGTTTGTAAAAATATTGTATTGTGATAATGACTGACAGTTGTTTTAAAGGTGAAATTATTGGTTTAAAAATTATTACTTTTAATTTCCAAAATGCACTTTTATTGCATTTCGCTAAGATGCATTTTACTATTTGAATAATTTTAAATGGCATTATGTCTTATCAATTATTTTTTTATTTTATGTTTTCTAGCTTGTGTTTATTTTATGTATTTGATAGTTGAGCCAATATTCTTTAAAAATAAATAAATGATTTGTATTTAAATATATTAGAATGTCTTCAATTAGGTGATTAGTTTTAATACTATGTTCATGTCCATTTTTGAATAAATCTGGTGTGGCGACTTGCCTGGAGTAAACTTGGGACGAACCACTGTGTGTTCAGGTTTTCTGTGTATAGATGTAATGTATCATTATAAATCTTGTAATTGCTTTAGTAATTATATTGTTAATTAAAATCAAAATGACAGTTGTCCAAATTTTTAAAATCCCTTATAAGATTTACTTTTCACAACATAGAATCTCAAACTTTTAAAATATGGACTAAAATTTTCTGAATGCTCTATCTATTTTATGAAGTTAGAATTTATTTAAATTTATTTTTTAAAAATATAAAAATTGAAATTTTTTGTATTTGGGACAGATGGAAATTACATTCCTTTTTACTATTTTATTTTTTGTTGTGAGTAGATTTATTTGTGTGCTTCTTTGATGTAAAATTCTTTTAAACCTTAAAAAATCTATATTTTATTATATTCTAGTGGTGTTTTGATTCAAAGATGGAAACCACTGAACAGAGGAAATTTTACTGATATTGATCTAGTTCTATTTTCTCACAATGTTGAAGTAAAAAATAAAATGATACCTGGAGTGTTGTCAGAGAGCTTAGTAAGTTTTTTTTATGAAGTGAAACTTTTTCTGTTATATTCTTTTTAAAGGTATTCAAAAACATCACATATTTTTGTACTGTAATGAAACCATCTTGTGCAAACGAATAATGGATTAAATAAATTTATAGCTCAGATAGAGAAACTGCAAGTGAAAGAAAGGTGCAGTGATACATATATAAATAATTATTTATTTTTAAAATCCTTCTTAGGAGGCAAGGTTTCCAAGTAAAGTGGTAATTTGGTCTGTTTCAGTTCATTATTTAAGTTAACCTAAACTTGTAATATCTTTT
This sequence comes from Araneus ventricosus, assembly GCA_013235015.1. Taxonomy (NCBI): domain Eukaryota; kingdom Metazoa; phylum Arthropoda; class Arachnida; order Araneae; family Araneidae; genus Araneus; species Araneus ventricosus. The sequence goes on from BGPR01003961.1 coordinate 64,403, forward strand.
AATTAAATATTTTCTTCATTTTTAAGTATTGTTCAATTTAGAAAATTAAAAATTAGTTTTTTAATTTCAAAGAATGCATTCATGTTTGAATTATTCGAAGTTAATAAAATTTGATTTTTAAGAGCAAGTCCAATATGTTTGTCAAAGTATTCTTGAAAACTTTTTACAAAACATCTACAAATTTAAAAAATTCAGTTTGCCATGTTGATAACTTCATTGTATTTGTTCCTATAAAAGATATCTCATAAAAAATAATTCAGATCCAGTTATGTTATTGCACTTACAAAATTGCATAAATGCTAATTGTTTTCTGAAAAAAAATCATTAATCATACGTTATATGTAGTTATTAAATGGGCTCTTTTGCTTTTCAAATATGAGTATAATTTGCCATAGTAGGTAAAAATCATCACAATAGTTGTGTTCCTTTATGTTATAATGTCAAAAGGTTTAAATCATGTAATTTCTTTCATTACAGCTGTTCATACACAAGTTGGTTAGATTAAAAGAGAACAATGAATATATTAAATTTAAATTTGCTTATACTAGCATAATATTTTGTATTTTTTCTTCTGCAGGCTCTTGAATTTCGCGAATTTTGGTTAGAAAACCAAAGTGATCCTCTGAAAGGAAGAGATTTTATATTGTCAAGTATTTGTCCACAGGTGTTTGGTTTATACATAGTGAAGCTAGCTGTTGCACTGATACTAGCTGGTGGTGTTGAAGTATGACATAGTTTTGATTTGTATTTACTAAAGAAAAATTGACAAATATATAACTAATTTAGAATTTTTATTTATTTTGTCAGAAATTGTTTATTTGTATAAAATAAAACTATTTAAGTTTTTACTAAAACTATAAATCTGAGACTAGAATTCAGAAATTTTTAAAAATATTATCTGTAAAGAATGTTATTTTCCCAGATAAATAATTGTTTTTCAGCTTTAGTTTAAGAAACATACAATGAAACATTTTCTTTCAGAAACTGTTTTATTTTCTAGCTTTAATAAAAGAAAATAATGGAAAATTACTAAGCAGTTTCTAGTACTAGTCAACTTTGGCTATCAGCTGCACCCTTCCCCCCAACCACCACATTAACCCTTTAACACCCAGCATCCTATTTAAAGACAGTTACATTTTCGCTTTGGTTGAACCAAATGCATTCCATTGTTTCTTTTTTGCTTTGTCTTTGAAATCAAATAGGTATTACCAAATTTCAAAACAGTTTTCAACAGACATATACCACCAGTTAGCCAGATTTTAAAGTCAAAATGTCATCATTTTGAAATTTTTGTGTTTTCCTATCATTTATTTTTGAGGTAATGCAAGGAATGAGAAAGTTATTTTTATTTTTAGATATTTCACTAGATTTTAAAAATCTTTAATATTTATGTAAAAAAAATAAAATTTTTTTTTCATTAAAAAAAATTTAAAAAAAACAGAAAACCCAAAAGAATTTTTTCCCCCCACATTTAATCTTATTTTACAGTTTATTTAATCTTGGTGTTTTAAACATAATTTAATAGAGATATATTGAAATCTATGCTTTAAATTAATTCGGGCATTAACGGGTTAATAGTATTAATTATTTCAACCAGCTTTAAAATTTGCAAATTATTTAATTTTTGGTTACTTAAAAGCATTAATTGCTACAACAGGCCATGAAACAGATTAGGGGTGAAAAATAGAACATTGTGCTGAAAATGTATTAGTATTTGAATCAGATTTTGGAACTTAAACAGAACAAAGATGTACTGAGTGTTTTATGTCTAATAAAGTTAATGGTTTAGACCCTTATATTTGAATGTAAAAAAGCGTTAGGAAGAATGACTCTCTAAAAATATTGCTACAGAAATAAAACATAAATCTTTAATTAAAATTAAATGCACATTTCAGCAGCTCTATAAAACCATTTTTATAGTATTCCCATGTCATACAATATAATTATGTTAATTTGTGGAAAAAAGCTGTTATATGTTACAAAATTTTTGCACATCAAATCTCAAGTAAGAAATATAAAATTGTAAAATCATATATACATACTCTATCCTAGAAATTCCATATATTTCCAGGAAATTTCTTAGTAATTACTCTGTCTTTAAGAACTTTTTAAAAGTCATAAAATTTGTTGTATTGAGAAATTATTTCATTCTTGTGGCATAAAAAAATAATTGTATGCAATTATAAGAAAATTAGTATGACATATACATAAAAAGGCACTTTTTTTAGCTTGGTACCAGCACGAACATGCCAATAATTTAGCAACAACTGGTGCCATTATTTTAGCTTGGCGACAACTGGTTCCCTGCTAATAAAAAAGTGCCTAAAAATGTAGCCTTATTAAACAAAAGTACATGTTCTGTAGCTTTATATTAAGTTCAATATTATTTCATAACTATTTTTCCATGTGGCCTTACATAGCCTGATTAAAAATAAATATCTACAATTGCACTTTTACAAAAAGAAAAAAAACCTCATATCACTATTTTGAAATAAATTCTTACAGAAAAAAGATGAAAATTCCAGAATAAGAGGCGATTCTCATTTATTATTAGTTGGCGATCCAGGTAAGTTCTTTATCTCATTTTTTTTCTTGCAAAGTTATATGAATTACTGAATTTCACCATTCTGCATTTTTAAAAAAACAAATTTGGAATTTGTTGAATACTTAATGCGATATATTTGTAAATATTTTAATTACTGTTTTATGAAAGTTTCAGTGAATTTAACAGATCTCTTCTAATTCTTCTTCTTCAGATATCTTCTAATAGATTTAAATAAGATAATTTATTTTCATAAAATATTTTATGAAATGCCATAAATTTCTTGATCACATTACCTTTTTCAGTATATTTTAATTCAGAGTAGATTGGTAAACAATTAAATCTTGCAACAATTTTGTTACAATGATGCTTTCCGAAACTATTTGGAGCACAGCCCCATCCTATGTCTATCTTACTTTTTCCTTAATTTTCTGTCCTCTATTCTCGTTTTTATCTTTTTTCGTTGATAATCGAACTCTCAGAGTGAAATAGTAAGAAAATCAAAATCAAAACGAAAATACGAATTTTAAAAATAATTGTAATAAGTTCTGCAACTTTGCAGTCCTAAAGGACGAGTCGCCACTGCCTTTAGGTAAAGCTTAGTAATATGCACAGCGCTGAGGGCAAATAATTTAATATTCTTGTTTGATATTAGGCTATTTTTCTGTTTCATGTTCTCAACTTGTCCTTCCCTTCTTTATCAAGTCGATAGTTGCAACTATCTGCCAATGAAACTAAGTAACAGTAGGCGTCATTGGCAAATTTTTTCAATCCATGATGATTGGATGATGTATTACTAGATATATGTTTGCATTTTTTCTATGTTGAATAAATTTGCATTAACTGCAATAAACATCTCCATGTAAATTTGTGAGCAGCCCCTTTAAATATAAAAATTAATATATCTCTTGAAGTTTTGCAGATAGAATCGGGAAACTTAGTTTATATCTATCGAAGGTGTAAGAGGAACATTTTACTCACTGACACTTTTGCTCTATGGGGAACGTATAAAAATTTAATTTTTTAAACTTTTTATTAACAACCTCCACAGAAGCCGAAGTGTTTTCATATAAATTTCCACCTTATTTGATACTAGCTTAAAAAAATTATACATAACAATAAACTATATCCAAAATCTTGTTCTATTTACACATAAGGTGCAAAGCAACCTAAAGAGAAAGTATAAATATAATATGTATTAATAATAACTAATTTAGATAAAATGTCCGAACATTATGTTCACGAGGAAAATAACACACACATCAATAATCCCCTGCAAAAACTTTAATTTTAACTAAACTATATCTAATTTTAATCTAATAATTAAAAATACTAAATAAACGGCAAATTGGATTGGACTGGATTGTCTTTTGCAATTATATTTATAGTCTTAATTGTAACAGAATTCATATGATATGTTCACATTTTCCATAGGTTCTTTTGGCATTTATTTATTATTTTTAATTATTAGATTAAAATTAGATAATAGTTTAGTTAAAATTGCATTTTTTGCAGGAGATTATTGAAGTGTTTGCTATTTTCCTTGCGAACATAATGTTATGACATTTTTATCTAAATTAGTTATTATTAATACATATATGTACTAGCTGATATATCCGGCATTGCTCGGGATTAAAATATTTTCAAATCTAAGTAATTATAACATTTTAAACTTAATCAAACAGTTTTTGTAGCAATGTCTTTCTTTGATTTTCGTTCGTCCATTCTCATGTTGTCTGACATCCTCGGCCAGTAGCAAAACTCCTTTTATCTTTTTCTCTCTGTAGTTTGAGCCACTTGACCATCAATCTCGCCGTCCTTGGTACTCTTTTTTCCTTTCCCATCATTGATTGCTATGGAGTCAATAGAAGCTCCTTTATATCTTGGCTTTTAATGCCATTATCCGCACAGTACAATTATTATTCCATTCTCTTCTTTTTAGTGTTTGTGTGACTGATCAGAAAAACACACACTCAATTAGGATTATTTAAAAATTTTTGAAGTTAAATGAACATCACATAGAGAGAGTAATTAACGTCATTGAAATGCCTTGCTAACAGACTGAAATATATAAGCTAAATAAAACAGTTTTTCAATTTCCTCATCAGTTTCGTTTTTCGTCTCTCAGCTCTTTGAATTAAATGCGATTCACATGTTTTTATTTTTCTTATTTTAAAAATAACTTTTATTATTAGTTGACCAGACATGACTGGTTTAATTTAATGTTACTTTTATAGGTACTGGTAAATCAGAGTTCCTGAAATTCGCTTCAAAAATCGGTTTGCGGACTGTATTAACTTCTGGCATTGGAACGACAACTGCTGGATTGACTGTGTCAGCTGTCCAAGTAATATATGCATCTTATTTTTTTACACTCTGAAATTTTGACTTCTATTATATTTTCAATCTATATAAAAAAATATTTCACAAAAAGAAAAATACCACATTTAAAATATAATAAAGTAGAAATAATTGATGAAGATTTTGACTCAAAAAATTTCATTACATTAATAGGAAATACTTCAGCCATGCTTAATCGCTTATTGTCATAATTTTAATAGAAGGTTGTGGGAAATAAATACATTTCAACAATTTTAAATTAACATTAATAAATAATTAAATTTAAAAAATCTCATCAATAAAAGTTTATCAATGTATTTTGTAATAATATTTTTATATGTGCAGTCAATTACTGGTTGATTAATATTTGAAATATTCTAAATGATTTCATTACAAAAATTATGCTTATGAAAATAAGGAGATAGCAATGTATTGAAATTGCATTTCATTAAGCATTATGTTTGTTTCAATTAAGGGATTTCTAAATTTTATTATTTATACTATAGCAGTATTTTTAGTTTCTTTGCTGTTTAAGGTGCATGATCAAAGAAAAGATACTTTCAACGGTTTCTTCCAAAATATTTTTAGCAGTTAACATGCATTCAGTAGTAGAACCGAAATATATCTAGTTCAAAATGTTTGTATTTTATGTTTAAATAACTTAGTTTACTGTTTATTTATCTAACTGTTTTAAAAAAAATGAATTTTTTTTTACACTAGGAAAGTGGAAAGTGGCAACTTGTAGCTGGTGCTCTTGTTTTAGCTGATGGTGGACTTTGTTGTATAGATGAGTTTAGCTGCATAAAAGAACAAGATAAAACATGCATTCATGAAGCTATGGAACAACAAACTATAAGTGTCGCAAAAGTATGTTGAAGAAATTGAAACTGCTAATAATTTGAAGTTGAGTTTAACTTTTTACATACTCATTATTATTTTTTTTTTTGGCTGTGTAGGCTGGACTTGTTTGCAGTTTGAGTTCGAAATGCTCTATTCTCGCTGCAACTAACCCCAAAGGAAAATACGACTCAAATTTGGTAATTGGAAATTTACTTTAGTAATAAGAATAATCAGAGTCAATAGTCCAAGAGAAAAATACTATTTTTACTTTTATTGGAAACTTTTCAATCTTTTTTAACCTGATTCTTGTAAAAAGAAATTATAGTAATATATATATAATGTGTGATAATGATAGCAAAGCATTACTTCTATTTTTTTTATTCAAATAAATGAATAAAAAACACTCAAGGTAAATAGTTTATATTTATTCGTAAAATGCTGCTCTTTTTAATATGCTATAATTTGAATATTTCTTTAGTTTACTTCATTTTCTAAATTTATTAATTATAAAATATAGCATCAAACAAAAGTTAAAACTTTGCAGTTTGGATTGTATCACTGATGATTTATGAGTATTAAATTTGAGCAATATCATTTAACTTACCATCGATATATTATTTATTTTTGAATCAAAGTATTTCAATTATTTCATATTCAAACTGTATTTCTAAAGTCAGTTGGTGTTTTGTTGGTTTATAATATTGAGATTTTTTTCCTTCTCAACGAGCTTAATGGCCCAAAATGCTAGTTCTTCAAAATTCTGAGTGAAAGACTGAATAGGGGTAGAGATAAATATTATTTCTTCTTTCACTGCGAGTGGGGAATCAAAACGTTTCGAACAGAGGAACCTAAGCAATTATTCAAATAATTGGATGTTTCAAATGAAAATATAGCATCAAGATACAAGTGCAATCATATAGTATCCTTATTTTACTTCTAAAATGCTTAAAATTATATTAATAAACATAATTTTTCTTGTTTATAATATTATTACGAAAATCGTTCAGTGGGATAATGGAGAATAACGCTTTATGCTATGTATATTCGAGAAAACACAAATAACAAAATGAACAGAACTTGTATAAATCAACAACACAAGCAGACAGCAAATAACTGCTGAATAACAGTAACAGCACTATAAATACCGATCAGCGTCTTAACAGCTGATCAATTCACACTGTGAACCAAACTCCAGAGAGAGTTCAAAGAACTTCACTCATTTCAGCACCTCTGGGTGTTTATAGCTTTCTGACAGGGTGTGACATCAAATGGAATTCTCTAGAAATATCTCTATATCTTGGTTCCTAATACAGATAGAGCAATAATTCTTGTATTTTCTAGAACGTTCATTTTGTCACTAAGGTCGGGAGTCATTGGCTTCCATTCCATTACAAATCTCTGTAAATCGCTCTTTTCTCCCATTAGATTAACATAGCAGGGAAACGGTATTTAAAGATTCATAAAAATATTACGATATCATTCATAAGGTTCCTACACATAATTTTTGCCAATTTAACCAAGGATTTAGTGTGCCCAGATGATTATGTTTTCATTCGTATGAATTTATATTTATTGTGAAGCATCTCACTATCTTTAGCTATGCTCACTATCTAGCAACATGCTTGTACTTAAATTTAACATATTTTCAACCTACTTAGAAAATAATGGAAGGAAAAATTAAATTGTATTAAATTCTTTTTGTCTTTTTTTTAAGACTGTAAAAGTACAAACTAGCATTACAATATCTTGCCAATAAAACTTGTTTAAAAATCGTGGAATTTGCCGGGTGATATTGAATATATGTCATTTAATTAAAATTAAATGTGCATTTTGACCTATCAAATACTAGAATTTTATATTTCTAAATGAAATAATAAGAAAAGCAAAATTGAAACAGGTGTTTGTAGATATGAAGACCCAACTCCATATTTGTTTGAAATATGAGTAAATTTTATATTTAACTATGTCTTTATTTTTATATATTCTTTTTTTTCCAGAGTCTTTCTGAAAATACTGCTCTTGCAAGCCCACTTTTGAGTCGATTTGATGTAATATTAGTGTTATTGGACACTTATGATGAAAACTGGGATAATATGGTATCTTCTTATATATTAGATGGACATAATTATTTAGGTAAATTATTCGTTTATGAACATATTACAAAAATTAAGAAAAAAAAAAAACAAAAACACATAATATATTGTCATCATTCAGGCAGAAGTCATCAAGTCCAAAACTATAGTTTCGATATTGTGGTCAGTTTAAACTTAATTTTGAGTCGTTATGATAAATAGTAAAAATTATTTTACAGATTTCTAAACCCAACGATTAATTTACTGATATTTAGATAACACAGGGGAACAATTTGTAACAAAATTTCTGTTGAGTTCGATTTTTGAGCCGTTTCAGATTTAAATAGGCATGCTAATTTCAAAACTGTAGTTAGTTTTCTTCTACCACGTCAAGTTTTTTCTCACTCTCCGCGGGATCGAGTGTAATTTGTTAAAGCTTTGTCAATTGAAGGAGACTGTTTCAAGTATCTCCTTTCAGCATTTCCTAGCCTGTAATTTGAAAAGATAAAGGCCGGTGTGTTTGATGGTCCACAGATTCGGTAGCTCGTTAAAGATGAACATTTCATCGGAACAATGACAGAACTTCAAAAGAATGCTTGGTTATCATTCAAAAACATTGTCAAAGACTTTCTTGGAAATACACGAGTACAGAATGACACCGAAATTGTCCAGCAACTCTTGGAGAGCTACGAAATGCTTGGTTGCAACATGAGCATCAAAGTGCATTTTTTACATAGCCATCTTGCTGACTTCCCGAGAAATCTTGGTGCAGTCAGTGATGAGCAGTGTGAGCGATTCCACCAAGATTTGAAGGTCATGGGAGGCACTGTATCAAGGTAGTTGGGATGTACATATGATGGCTGACTATTGTTGGAGCATCAATTGAGAATGTCCACAGATTTACACTCAAGAAAAAGCTATGAGCGATAAGTTTTACCTTAATATGTATGTTTACCGTTTGGTAAAATAACCTTTACAATTTGTATGAACACAATTTAACTTGCAGTAACTATATATATATAGCCTTTGTATGAATAAAACTATTCTTTGTGAACAGTATATTTGGTAAGTTTCCCCTTTATATGCATATTTTGTATGACTTTTAAGACAAAGAGAGGGTAACATGTAGCTTAAAAAGTTGATGTAATAGACAAAAACTGCAGTTATTTTTGTATCCTGAGGACATAAGTTAGTAAAAAAAAGTCACAGATCGAAGACAACGAAATTGCTGTTCCCCTGTGTAATAGCTTTCTATTATGAAATAAATAATTGCAAATTCTAATTGACTGCAGTAGTCCATCAAAATGTTTTTGTGGACTTTGTGACTTCTGCCTGAATGATGATGATATATTTTATTGAATATATATGTTATGCATTGATTTTTTTTGTGATGTATATAATACTGCTTTTAATTTTAACATAAAATTATATTACCTGATGCTCTATTATTATATACTCCTCAAATGTTTGCTGTGATGTCTTTTACGATTTTATAATCCAAAGAACTATTCTGATTATATATTGACTAATAAATATGATTGTATCTGCATATACAGAGATTGCCAGAAAAATTTATTGCTTAAATGATTTTTTTATACCAGCATTGCATTTAAAGATTGTATATTATAAAGAAGAAAGAAAAACGGATACTTTTAGTTCACAAAACATAAAATGGGCAAATTTTTAATGGGGGTGAAGTTTTAATTGGAATTTTCAATATTTCTCGAAATTTTCAATATTTCTAGAAATTATCAATACATTTCTATGTTTATCAACACATTAATAGTATTTCATTTATTGACAGCTAAGTCAAACCAAAAATCTTCTTGGTCTGTTTCTAAAATGAGAAGCTATTTTAACATGATCAGGCATATCCACCCAGAAATGACTGCTTCTTGTGAAAAGTAAGTAGTAATCGCAACAAGTAAATAATAATTATGTAACAATAAAAAGTACAAATAATTTATAATCGTTTATTTATTTCTTATATTTATGTGCTTAATGCTTCTGTACTTTTATTGTCGAATGATTAGCAACAGTTATCTTACATATTAAATTATTACACAGAGTACTACAGACTTATTACAGAAGGCAAAGGAGCTTGGAAGGCAGAAATTTTGCTCGAACTACTCCAAGGCTTCTACAAAGTCTTATCAGATTGGCTGAAGGTATACAAACATTAATGTTCAAAACATTTATTCATTGCATGTGTTTTTCAAAACACTGACCTTCGTTCTAAATGTTTTATATTTTTATTATATTTATATTTTTATAAAGTTTCTTTTTTATTTCATGAAAAGTATGTCATGTAAGTACAAAGAAATGTTCATTTATTTATGGTTAATATTTCCAGAAGAAAATAATTTTTCTTAACAACATAGCAACGAAGATCATTTTTTACAGATTTCTTAATCTATACTTCGAAAAGAAAATAGTTTTAAAAATTCTAATCTTGTAAAAATTAAGAAGTTTCAAAGAAGAAATAAAATTTCAGGTCATGCAAGACTCATGTTCCGTGATGAAGTTTTAGTTATTGATGCCATAATGGCTATTATCTTGATGGAATCATCCATGTCAGGCTCAGCTGTATTAGATGGGTTGACAACTCTTCATACTTCTTTTCCTGATAATCCCAGAATGGAATATAATGAAAAAGGTAACATATACTTCACACATTTTATTTAAAAAAATGCTTTATTTCTGGCAAATTAAGAAACCACTGAATTATTCTTTCTAAAGAGATTTGAAAACTTTAATTACTTATAGCTATTTAGTCTAATCTTGTTTACCAGTCTTAAATAAAAGACCAAGTGAATCTTAATAAGATTAATTATCAAGAACAAAAGTACCATTCCTTAAAGAAATATAAAATATTGTAAGACATTGATTTTCTGTAATGCTAGAATAGCCCATTCATGTAGAATAATGAGACAGATTTGTGATATATTTGTGCTGCACTAATAAATAATATGTTTTAAGTTTCATTTTTCTCTGTTCTGCTGTACTACTTACATCATCTAGTCAACTTTTCAGTATTGTTTTGGATTGTTTCTACACTGCTCTGCCCAAAGTACATTTCGTTCACAAAATATACGCAACTGCCATGCAAATGGGCTAATTCACTTATAAGATGTTTTTGTCATATATAAGTCTTGAAAGAAATTTTAATTGCTTCTTTTTTTATCCATTTTAGCTAAAACTGTTTTGAAATCCTTGAATCTAGAAGATTTACTTCAAGACTCAAAAAATTACCCACCAAATACAGAAACTATACTTTCTAGAAATGAAAATCCTACAAAGGTTAATTTTGGAGAAAAACGTAAATCAGAAACTTTTCAAAAATTTTCATTGAAAGGAAAGTCTAAGAAGTCTGAAAGTACAGACTCTACAACAACTGATAGTAGTTCCACATCATCTGTGTCCAAAGTAACAAGCAGTGAACATACTGATGAAAATAATAAAAACACTACCAATATACTTTCAACCCAACGAGCTTTCAAGAGAATTTTTTCAAGAGAATGGGATAGAGAAGAGGAATTATTAGATTTAGATGATCCTTTTTTAAATTTTTAATGTGCCTTCGATAAAGACAGGATCATTCATTTAAAAAAATAATGCGAAAAAGATACTTTTTTATATAGCTTTCATATACATTTCTGCTAATATTCCATATAATACTTTTCTATTTTCCATATCAATATTAAGGTGCGGTGTTCAGTTGTTTGAATTTGTGATAACAATGTAGCTTTTCCAATTTAAAATTATGCTTTATATATATAAGGCTTTTCTTAATTATTCCTTTCTTTTAAAATATTTCTTCCAACCTTAAAAAATATCTAACATTTTCATTACATCCCCGATTTTTGATCTGTTGATTTCACTGCATTCATGTATTTTCTAAAAAAAGAAAATGTTATTGAATAAAATACAAATTCAGTAGCAGTGCATAGTAGTATCTTTGACTACATTTGTTGCCAATTGGTCCAATAGTCATTGAGAAAATGTGCAAAAAGAAGTTAATTTTTAATTCTATTCTATTTCTCTGTTTCTCTTAAATTTTCCAAAAACTATATAGCTTGAAAAGATTTCTAAACATACTTGCAACTAATGGTAAGAGTTTACTAGTCTTTTTTTTTCTTGTTTGATTACCTCTGTATGGAATTAACATAATTTCATACAGTTTTGAAGAAGATTTGATCAGTATGGATTTATAGTTAATGAGTGCATTTTTACTATATTTGTATATTGTGTTTTTGAGATTAAAATAAGTGTGTTAACTGACGACTGACTCAGAATATAATCTTAAAACTAACTTTTTTTTTTACTTCCCATATAAAGATGTTATTTTCTTTCTTTCTTTTATTTTTTAAGTCAGAGTTAAGTGTTTACAAAATGTAGTTATGATTTTTCTTTTCAAGTTAAAAAAGAGAAAATAATTACTGGCCACAAATGTGTTTTTTAAAATAAGAAATAATAATAACATTCAGTTTTGGAGAACGTGCCATATTTGCGAAGATATATTAAAATATCATTTGACTACAGCCTTTTGACTGGGTTGTCTCATTTATTCACTCTTGTTCCTATTTGATGAAATAAAGATTGTGAAATTAAAACCTTAGTGGTCGCTTCACAACAGGAAAATTTTGATGTATTCTTTGGGCATTCTTAACTGCTTATTCAGTATGTAGTTTAATGTTTTTCATTAGATTATGTATTGGAAATATTTCTTATATCCTGAGGGATGTAATTTTGTAACTTTTCATAATTGATGGTTTATCTTTTTAAAAGTTTAAATTGTACTTTTTGTATAACTTCCAAATAATAGATATTTCTGTTATTTGCATATTATGTATAGATACTCAAATATATAATAAAAAAACGAGCATAGCTCAGCAAAAAATTAAGAATAATTGTAAATTTTTGATGAAATAATAAGGAGTAAAAGACGATTGACGACATTAGCACATTCAAATTTCATTTTTAGGACTGTTAACATATTATGAAGGATCAGACATACAACACATTTAAAAAGACTGAGTCAAATTTAATAGTTTTCTTTTCGAAAACTATTATTTTATTTAAGAAATTTATTCCTCAACTTGAGGAAAATATATTTGTGGTTAAAAATAAATAGAAAATATGGAACTCAAATACATTTTAAGATATCTACTCTGAAGCATCTAGAAAATTATTTCTCAGGTTGCTTACAACAATATCCAACAACTGCAATCTTGGACTTTATTGCATTCTCCTTGTTTTATCCCACATAATGGCTGATGTGCAAAACAGAGGCCATATATCATATGAAAAAGAGAGCAGACTGTTTATAATAAAATGGTATATGAATTCTTTTCAAAATTCCTCAAAACACTGCAGACATCAAAACACTAAATTTTTTATTTGTATATTTGAGAGGAGGTTTGTGCGCTTGTTCTCTCATTTCAGGCACAATGAGAAATAATTTCAAACAAATAAAATGTAATTATTAATTCTGAAGCAAGGAAATTATAAAGTGATTCCTACAAGTTTATATAAAACATTACAACTGCACTAAAAGGCAATCTTTCAAATATGGATTCTCACAAGTTTTGAAAAGTTCTTGTTATTTGTAGAGCAGGGTTATTTTTTTATACATATAGGACAGGATTCTTTTTACAATAGAAATAACAAAATTAAATCCTGTGATAAATTTATAATTTAAAGATGTTTTTCATTCTGTCTTACGTGTCTAGCAACTTTTCTCAAAAATCTACATTCAAGAACTTTTCATTATTTGAGAGACCTAAACCATAATTTACCAAAAGAATTTCTATACATTTATTATAAATAATCTCTTGAAATCTGAAAATGAATTAACAGCACAAACACTCAATTTGTGTTTTAGGTTGACAAAAATAGCAACAAATATATGCTCTCCTTTCCAATGATTTTTCCTTTGTGCTATAAAAGTTTTCATTCTCATATCAGATCACACTGTCAATAATTTATGATGCCAGATTTAAATAGGTTTTTTTTTGTGCAGTACATAATCTCTCCTAAAAACTTAATAATAAATGTTATCTGGAAAGTTTCTTCTTTTCAGCAGAAAACTGCTTACCATAACGACGAGATATATCTCTAACAAACTCAGTTTTCAACACTTTTAAACACCTGGAAATAAAAAGAAATTATTATGCACAATACAGTTCAAATAACATAGAAATTAAGTATTAATTTCACCTTAAAACATAAACTTATATATAGATGGTTTTGCATTTTAAATATTAATTAATAAGTTGTAATTACTTACTTTCTGTATTGAGAACTTGATCTGAATTTTGCAATATCAAAACTTGGTGCATGAGGCATGTGCACAATGAATGCATTTGGAAGCACTACAAACTCGTAACTGTAAGTATAAGAAACGATTTTAATTGAGATGACATTTTTTATACTAGGAACACAATAAAAGGATCATTAATGACTTGTTACCTTTGCTTATAGCTGTTAACTAGTGAGAGTGCTAAAAAATGTTAGGAAATGTACCCAATTTCAAGTATTTTTTATTGGGGTCAATTCAGTCTTACAGTATAAATGTAAAATGACCTATGCCACTTCAAATTTTAAATCTACCATGCATTGCGAAATTGCAAACAAAATAGAAATACAATGTTTTTGTTGATTTTTTTTGCTTCTAGTTTGTATATTAGAACTAGGAGTTTTATGGTTTTGTTTTTTATATGTTCTTAAACTTTTTATAATTTATTTATTTTTCTTTCTGTTAACATTCAAATCATTTGTCATTATTAGTAAGTGCACCTAATCTCTACTAATGTTAAAAAGAATGTGTCTGTCTGTCATCTCTTTACAGGGCAGACTGTTGGACACAGAGCTACCAAATTTGGCAGAAACATATTTTGGAGGGTCAAAACATGCACCTTGGTACGCTATTATTTTATTTTAATTAATTAAAAATTATGCAAAATTTGGACGTTTTCCCCTGATAACTTCCAAAACTATTACAACACAAAATTGATTTTTACACCTTCTTAAAATCAAAACATTATCTTTTTAATGATACTAATCTTGCTGTGCAATGTTTTCCCTAATTTTAACATATATTTTTAATTATGATTTGCAAATATACATTTCATTGTTGTAATGAAAATCAATAATTTCATTGTTTCATCAAATCATTTAATCACATTATTTTTCCAATTGTCAATTCTATGGTTAGCAAAGTTTGCCATCTTCGAACTCCAAAAGTAGATTTTCACTTTCCAGCAGTTGGATGTTATAGCACTGTTTGAAAATAAGTTTTTCAAACTCATCGAGTGAAGAGATTTTTATTTTATTTGAAGAGTTTTGTTCAGTGAAATATATTTTGCACCAGTCCAACCTTTTAATAGCTCAGGATTGTTAAGCAAGAACCTGAATATTGTTTTCAAGCAATAATTGTTCTTTCTCATTCACATCATAGCAGCCAAAAGCCAAACGATTACATATTTACAATACTTAAAAAAAAATAGTTGTACAAAATGTAAGCAAAGTTTGTTATTTAACAATGACGTTATATGAATTGACTCCATTAAAAAGTAGCAAAACATAGTTTTCTAAACTTAGACACTATAACAATGGCTCACATGACAGATACATTTTAAAGTGAGGAAGCAAGAAAATGAAAAAGTTTAAAAGTTAATAATTTCCGATTGTTCTTTATAAGCATAATGTTGCTTGATAACAAATATATTTTGATCATATTTCCAATTGAGTTTTACTGGAAACACAAGTTTTGGCAAAAAATAAAAGTGATAAAAAATGAAGAAAATTTCTCATACACATTGCATCTGTTCAGTTAAAAATTCATTTTAAATTATGATTTTACTGAACATAAAATTATTTAATGTATTGAAGATATTGACACTTGGGGTATAAAGTCAAAAGTTTTTATGTGTACAAATAATTCAGGTAGGATAATATCACTTGCAAAACAGGGGTGGCGCCAGAGGGGGGACTGGGGGGGGCCATGGCCCCCCTGTTGGGAATGCTGTGCCCCCCCCGTCGAGGAAAATTTTTGTACGGGGTATTGAACTGTAGTTGATAAATAATAATCTGGCGAAAATTTGAGACCAATTTCATTACACTCGTCACCCCTGTTGGGGAGATCATGCCCCCCTGTCGGGCAAACTCTAGCGCCATTCCTGTTGCAAAATATTTCAATGCATTTGTGTAGTTGTTGTACTAACCCTTGGGCATATAATTCCATGATATGCGAGACTTTGTTCCAGCCAAATCCCACAAATCGCCGATCGTATTCAGGAACATCTCTACGGACTACAATGTATGGCTCAAAATCCAGCTCCCACTGAACTCGATATGGCGTTGTGGCTGTTCTCCACTTGGCATAGTTGGTGGGTGCATGGCCTCTGGTCCACACATGATACCTTTCAGGAAAAAGAACATTTAGTTTAGTACCATTTTAGAGCAGGATTAGTTGAAGATAGGTCAGATATACTAGCAAGTATTTTTTGTTTCTAATATTCTGTTACAATCTTTACTACTGGCTCCTTACGAATTTCATGGTAAAACTACAGATACATACAAGCATATATAAGCCATAAGCATCAGTGACTATGATTTACATGCATATACTGGATGAAATAACTTTTTGGGACCAGAATCGTAATATATGAGGCAAGTCTTCTTTTGTCAAGTCTTTCTATAATAATGATAATGTATTAGAATTAAAATAAATTTCAATCAAATTACTACTCACGATATTAAATACAAGGCAATTCAAAATGACTGCTCTAATTACAAATGGCTAAAATTTCCTTGTAAATGCTAGAAAGAAAATTTTTTAACAATACAGATAGAGGCTTGAAGTTTTGTTTGTGATTGTAAAAATTGCTCCATATGACTATTGTAAGCGCTAAGCGGAGTAGTATGAGAGTTTGTGTGCTGCTGGTGCAATGCAATCTCAAAAATTGCAAGGGAGGATTACGGTATCGGATGTCAAAAGATGCGGATGGCTTTTAAAATCTTGAACGGCTTGTGATTATTTTCAAATGATGGAATTACGTAAATAGTTTTAAATGTTTGTAAATATTCTATATATATTCTAAATTCTGGCTATTAAATATATTTTGAAGGTTTATGTCTTCTATATTGCCACATTAAAAAAAAAGAAAGAAACTTCTTAACTTTCTTTGCTTTAAAATTATAAAAAATAGATGCACGCGAATTAAAACTTTATGTTTCGATAATTAATTTTCTACAAGTCATTCAAACTTTAGTGGCAACATTATGTAAAATTATCCAATTAAGAAAGTTCTGGAAGTTTCCAAGTGATGTTAAAATTTAAGCGCTTGATTTTGAAAAATTTAAGAGATTATTCTAAAAAGGTATTTTAAATTTCTCAGCTCTGATACCTCTAGTTAGGTAATGAAGAAAACTTAACTGCAATATGTTAATGTTGAACATTTTACAGTGAATTATGTGAATGTTATTACTATTTATTCTAAATAATACGATCATTTTTACTTTCTCTTTTGCAAGCTTTTCATTTACTAATTAAGACAGCACTAATATTTACAAAAGTATACATCCCATGGTGTTATATATTTTGTCAATGCATGTCTATATATAATCTGCAGCCTGCTTGTATTCAACCACATCTTTTGTTTTTGCTATTACCTGAATCTACAAAAATTTACAAAATAATTTTAACATTGCATAAGACCAATGTATTATTTCTTACCTAAATGTAAAAAGTGTTCCCATGTCCAGCATGGAAAGAAGTTCAGCTTTTGATTTTGGGAATGTTAAACGATACCTCTGTGTTTCAAAAGCTGGGACTATGAGAGCCTATAAAGATATGTAAAACATAAGATACAACTACACAAAAATTTCTAACAGAAACATAGCTATAATTTATTGACTACAATAAGTCTCTTATCAAAAATATTAACTGTGGTAAAATCTAAGTGGAGCATCTTAAGACAGTTTTATAAGACAGAGAATTTAACAAAAAGTAAAATCATTAATTAGATCATGGAACTGAATTGAAAGAACTGTCCGGTATACAAAAAGCAAAATAAAACAGAACAAATATAAAAGAATGAAAGAGGCATGCTCGATGCATGCTTTTGTTGCTTTGTAACAAAAAGAACTAAAGGAATGTTTTCTGACCACAATAGTTTGAAAGAAGAGTCATGAAGAAAATTAAGGTGAACAGATTTATGAACGAATTCTGTATTGAATGTAAAATCAACATGTTCATACCATTTGGTAAACTTATGCATATTAAAACTTTATAATCTATGAGGCATGTGTAATCATTCCAGAAGACATTTGTTGTAATTTTCACCATTAATAATGATGCATAAGCAATGGCAGATTTTCACACAGGAGTCAGAGGTGCTCGCCTCGTGCTTTGAGAATCTAGGGGGGGGCGGGCTCAAAATCTATTCGACGTAGGGGAAAAATACCCAAAAATATTTTTTTGGGTAGTATGAATCCCTTAAGGAAAATTTAATATAAAATTTATATTTTTAGTTGGAATGAGGTATAACTATTCAAAATCTTTCTTTGAACACTTTTCTTCGTGTTGATTATATTAAACAAATTTATCTAAGCTATGAAAATTACATATGACAACTAATTTTTAAGTCGATAATTTACAGAAATTTAAATATGTTAAGTAGTATGGGTCACACTAAAAAACATAAGGTTTAAAATAAAAAAGGAAAAATATTTTTTTGTCTACAAATAGATATATTTTGATTCTGTAGCCAAATTACAATAATAAAAGGAAATTTTCATACATTTCTATCGTTATCTTATTAGTTATATAATCGTAGTTAGTTATTTAATTAATTTTTCTTCTTTGCAGTGTACTTTTAAGCGCACTGTAATGGTCGGATGCAGCCCTTTGAGATAATTTGTTTTCCAAAACACAATTGAAATTAGTTTAGCTCAGTTATATTAAAAACCTGTTTTGAAGCAAAATAAGGTCCATTTTGGGACACACCTTGTAATTTTGAGCCGCCATCAGATGACAAGGATGACATCTGAGCTGGCACCCCCTCCCCTCTCCAAACTTCTGCGCTACACCTGAGGGAGGACGTTTGATCACTGAGTATGATTTAGCGTGCAGCAGGTCATACGTGGCGATGTTTAGGTGGAATCTGGTTTAGAACCCGGAACCCTCTGGTCCCAAAGCCATTGTCTTACAACAAGGCCAACACGCCTCCCCTTTGCAATTGCAAGTTTCATGGCATCCGCAAATCACTCTCCTCGACTCTCGGCTTCTACTTAAACTTAAGGCATTTTTTCGTAAAAAAGTATGTTTTACTCGCATGGCCCATCATACTACCTGACCGACATTGAAAAGAAAAATATGGTGATGGCTAAAGTCGGTTAAAGACAGCAAGATGAAACTTTCACGCCATAATCTAAATAATAACACTAGTTTCATAATTTTATTCTCATCCGTAAAAGTGCAAGGAGTCGTCATAAATTATACGAAGCAACCACTTATAGGGTCAGAAGCAAAGAAAATTTCCTGAGGAACGAAGCAGAGCAATTATGTCAATCGGCATCTGCACATGGCAGACTGACACTATGGCTGTATTCTAGGCAAAATAATGGGTTGATATCTACCGGCAAGCCCTAGAAACACTAGGTGGCCCACAATATCTGTCATTCCCCTACATCGTAGGGTTAGCCAATGACGAAATTGGTTAGGGGAGAGGACTCTCAAAGCGATTTTACGCATGTGGCCTCATATTGACAAAATCCGCCACTGTGCATAAGGTAGTTTGTATGCATTTCAAGTTGAACTATAGTAAGAAATAATTTTATTTAGATGAACTGCAGTCCCACCAGTGACTAAGTGGCTTAAGGCATTGCATGACCGAGAAACTTCCATCAGAAGGTTGCAAGTTCTATCCTCAGGCTGTCTTAAACAATACTATTCAAAACTGGTAGACCGATGCGCGTTTTAGAAATATATTGCTCACTGCAGTCAGGTGTTAGAGGTTTTCCTCCAAGTGAAATATATTTGCAGGTCAGTTCCCTCTGAAAGTCCTCCAGGAAGGCAACCTGCCCTCATATGCTGAAGCTAAATTGAGTCTTCTATTCCCTGGCTCTCAGGAGAAGGCAGCTGACCTTCGACCTCAGACAGATAAGTTCATTTGTAGAGAGGGGGAAAAGTATGAAATGGGGAACAAGTTGCAGACAAATAACAAAGTTGTAATAAATACGACTGTGTTGACATCTCCCAAGGTATCAAAATAAACTCGTCTGATATCCTGTAATGCTTAGCTGTCAGTTGACTTCTTCGAAGAGCTGGGGAATTAACCTAGGTGCTTCAAGGTTATTTTGACCAACAGAAGATGTCACACTTCCCTTTTATCACACAGATAAAGATGAGTTACACTAAACGAGTGGGATTAATTCACTACAACGGGTGAAATGCAGCTTGCTTATACATGATCTAGACGTGTAATAATTTCACACATTAACAGGGTGTGTAGTGAGAAATTGCTGCAAAAATTAAGCACTTTTAAGGACTTTTTAAGCACCTTAGCCAAAAAAATTAAGCACCATTATGCATGCATGCATACGTCGACCCATGTATTTTCTAAGCGTATGATGATTTCTGTTTTATAATAATGCATAGTTTTTATTGAAAATTTTAAATACGTATTTTTTAAAATTTTAATATTTATTTCGGTATCTGCACAATGTCTTCTATTGTAAAATAAAGGATGTATTTTTGATTTTACAAAAAAATTAAAAATGATAATGCAAATTGTCATTATCAAAAATTAAATCAACTTTTATATGATTAACAATAAAAATCTGTTACCTTTTCAACAAAATTAACAAATTACCAGTAAAATTTCCCCTTCGGGATAATCATTCCAGTATTTCAATATACCCATTGTTGAAGTAAGGGGGAGCATAAAAAAGTTCATTAATAAGCAATGAAGGGTTTGAAAAAAAAATTAAATCATATAGTTTTGAAAATTGGTACACATGTTCGTGATGGTCTCCTGATGAACATACAAAAGTCCCAGAATGATTAACGAATTAAAGAGTGTAAAATTCCCTACAAAAATATGCTTTTATTTTTCTTCTTTTAGTGATTTCCGAGATAATGGGTCTCAAAGTTTTGGACCCATTATCATTATCTTGGATTTCATACCCCTTTTTTAAGTGTTTTTTAATATCTCGAAAACTATTCGATTTGTAAATTTGTTGTAATCAGCAAATTAGTGAGCGTAAAATTCCCTACAAATACATGCCTTTATGTTTCTTCCATCTTGAATAGTTACCTAGGTAATGGGTCTCAAAGTTTGCTGCCTTGGATCTTATCTTGGATTTTATCCCCTTTATCTCAGTTTTTCTTGAATATCTTGAAAATTATTTAGTTTTCAAATCACATGTGATACAACAAATTAAAGAATGTAAAATCCCCTACAAAAGAGTGCTTTTATTTTTGTTCTAGTTTTAATAGTTGCCGAGATAATGGGCTTCAAAGTTTGCTATCTGGGGATATTTAATATCCCCCCATTTATATACTAAAATTGGGGATAAAATCCATCTTTGGATTTTATTCCCCATTTTTAGTTTTTCTTAAATATATCAGAAACTATTAAAACTAAAAGAAAATCAAAAGCATGTTTTTGTAGGAAATTTTACGATCATTAATTTGTTGTA
Organism: Araneus ventricosus; assembly: GCA_013235015.1. Lineage (NCBI taxonomy): Eukaryota > Metazoa > Arthropoda > Arachnida > Araneae > Araneidae > Araneus > Araneus ventricosus. The sequence continues at coordinate 85,904 of BGPR01003961.1, forward strand.
TTACATGTAATTGAAAATTGAATAGTTTCTGAGAAATTCGAAAAAGACGAAAAAAGGGGGATGAAATTGAAGAATTGAATCTATCTCAGAAACTATTATAGGTAGAAGAATAATAAATGCATGTATTCGTAGGGGATTACACGCTCTTTAATCTGTTAAATCAATTGTAATTTGAAAACTGAATAGTTTTTGAGATATTAAAGAAACACTTTAAAAAAGGGGGGATGAAATCCAAGATGGCGGCAAACTTTGAGTCCCATTATCTCAGAAAGTATAAAACTAGAAGAAAATTAAAAGCATTTATTCATAAGGAATTTCAAGCTCTTTAATTTGTTTAATCGATTGTAATTTGAAAACTGAAGAGTTTTCGAGATATCCAAGAAAAACTGAAGAAGGGGATCGAAATCCAATACGGTGGCGCGAGCTCCCCCCCAGGACCAGGGACTTTTAGTATGTTCATTAGGAGTCCCTCACGAACTTGTGTACCAATTTTCAAAACTATTTGATTTAATGTTTTTTTCATCCCCATTTTGGGCCTCCGTTGACTGGACTATAAGCATTATCTTAACATGCGTTGACACCTCTGGATCTTTCTCACCCAGGACTCCTTCCCCGAATTCTTCCCTTTCGTCGGTTTTCTTTCTAGATACATCCAGTAACCAAAGCTTTATGACTATGCTTTTGATATCGTATTCAACGTCTGGGGAAATAAAAAAAAGAATGTATTTTTTGCACTTCTTGTGAAAATTACGCACTTTTTAAGGACCTTTTTTTCAAAATTAAGCACTTTTAAGGTGCTTAAAAATAGCTTCCAAATTTAAGCACTTTTCATGATGCTAGGCACCCTGATTAGTTTTTTTTACCTTAGTTGAGGATTCCAAGCCCATGGAAGCAACTGACTTCTTAAGGTACTCATAGAGCCCATACATGGGAAGGAAGTCAATATCTGTGAGGAACACAAAGGGTGTTGTCACTTGCTGCAGTGCAACATTTCGTAACAAATTCACTGGATAAAATGGCTGCAATAGAAAGAAAAGTTAAATTTTAAATTGGGAAAATCCCAATAAATATAAGTACTTTTGCTTCACAGAACAGAAAGAAAATATATTCTCACCCCATCTCTATAAACAATATGATAACCAAGATTCTTTCTGCTGCTCAGAATTTCAGAACTAAGAGTATAGCTGAGAAACTGCTGCACTTCAGAATCAGACATGTACAAAGCTAAACTAATGGGACCTAAGAAAAGAGATTTAAAACAATAATACAAACATTTTAAATCAAATAAAAAAAAGCAATGGAAAGAATGGACTTTTTTTGTTGAAAGTATTATTAAATTTTTAGTCTTTTGAACAGTATAATTAATTACTTATTCTCAAATACTAATGAAATTAATGTCACAGTGACATTGAGTTTGTTGGAAAGGGAATCAAAAGTAGGAAGTACTATTTTTAATAATTATTTTTTAACCAATTAAAAAAAATTAGATGAAAAGCAGTACATTATAATTTTATTATTAAGGGTCGATCCAGGCAAAAATTGGGGCCGTTTTGAGGCCCTTTCACAAAATTCCACTTCATAAAAAAAAGCCCCTTCACAAAATTCAAATTCGTAAAAATGACCATTTTACAAAATTTCATTTTATAAAAATGATCCCTTTTCAAAATTTTTCCACGACCAAGCAACGATTCTCGAAACTTTTGAACGAGTTCAGTCGTGCACTAATCTCCCAGAAATGTGTTCAACTATAATTTGCCCAGTATTAGGTATCCTTACTTTTCTATATCAAATCGATTTTAAAAGTGAAGATGCATTTCTGCATAATTAAGTGTTTTGTTAACAGAAAGTTCCAATGTTTCAACATACTTTTAACAATAAACCGCTATCATTTTTAAAAAAATTTGACATCTTTTTAAAAGTTTTTGAATGAGGCATTGCACAAAATATATATATGCATATTTTTTTTTTCAACATTATATCAAATTACTGCATATATTTGGTTCAATGAAACACTTTTAATATTAAACGTAAAATATAGAAATATGACTGCTAAATTGAAGGTTTTACATGATAAAAAATTTTTTCACAAAAATATTTTTATTTTTCACACAAATATATTCCCCCCCACAAAAATGGGCCCCTAAAAAAAAAAAAAACCCTGGATCGACCCCCACTTTCGTTAAAAAACAAAGCCGATGAATGATAAGCATTTCATAAATTATATAACATAAGATGGAAATTTGTAAATATGTCTTCAGAGTTTGTGAATAGTTACTGAACATGCAAAGTATATTATTAAGCAAAAAATTATATGAATTTCATTTGTTGGATGAACATCCTGTTTCCAAGAAACATAATTAATACAGGGGACCTTTACAGATAATGAGCGGTAATACCACTTTAGGAAAGTTAGCATTTATCAGATTTAATGTGCAGCAAGTGTATATAAATGGCAGATCTGCAGTAGAATGGAACACGGACCTGCGATCTTCGAACTATGAAGCTGATTTTCAGTGGTAATAAGTCAATACGCAATCAGAAATTGGTACAATGATAATTACAATTTTCACTAATATATATTAAATTGTTAAAGAATTCACCAATGTGTGATAACTATAAGTAATTAAATGGTAAATTAAGGATTATTTATTCAATGTTCAATTACCTTCCCAATGTTTACAAAGTGCTTCAACCATTTGGAGTCTGTCCATTGACAGTTGTGCAACAAGTGTAACATCATTTCCTTCAGGTGACTGTGGAAAAAAAAGAGATTAACAACTATTGGTCGTTTGACTGAAAAAAGGTCATATTTTGCTAAACTAGTTATAGTATTGTAATAAAAGCAATGGCAGTTTCTGAAATTATTTACGTAATAAAAATAATTTATATTTAAATACATAGGGGAAAATGGGGTAAAACTGGGTACCTTGATCCTGGCGCTATTAGATCTCTTTTCTAGTGTACAGATTCTGAATTATACTCCACTAGTCAAGAATAAAGAATGGTCATAGTGGCCATGTTTTTGCTCTTGAATTGACTGCATCTGTGAAGTTTTATATGTTTTAAGACATTAACTCTCTAATGTTCATTTGTTTTTAAACTATCCTCACTTCATATCCATTACAGTTATAAAAACTGCATTTAGTCCAGCTCATTATATGTTTACTGAGGATTTATACCCTATCAAACAATAAGGATTTAATCCCATAGTTATGTGGTTCTATTTCGTTTTTTATAACCTCTAGGCTCGGCGTAAAACAAAGTATTCCAAGTGGCACAAAACCGGGTCAGACAGTATAGATGATTCTTCCACTGAAGAAGATAAAAACCCATCAGATGTTGATTGTTTATATTTTAATGATGCATTTTTCTAATTTAAATAAATGCTAAGTGTGAATCCAATGTAAAAACCCATGAAAGCTGCAGTGGCGTGGAGGAAGAAGACAACTGCTTTACATGTGAATTTTGTAACTAATAATCTACAAGTGTCATATAAAATAAAAATTGCTGTTACTTTTCTACCAACAATCTAGTTTTCCTTATTTTCCATAAATTTAGCATGTGTACCCAGTTTTACCCCACTAGTGGGGTAAACTCGGGTGATTTGACAATTTATATAAAAAAAGTCATTGGTTAAAAAAGTAATGAAACTATGACCTTTCAGGAATGATTTATTGTATACTCTGTTAAACAATGGATATTTAAAAAAAATTGACAAGCTCTATGTTGAAAAGTTTAGCTCCAAAAGGCCTTCGAGTTCCTACTCCTATAATAATGAAAGCTCTATGTGATGATATTCTAAAGAATTTTATACTGATATTTAATTTTCAACAAATTTTGGTAGCTGTAAGCATATGTTAAAAAATTAGAAATAAATTACAATTGTGGGCAATACTAAATCATTATACATTAAACTACTGTAATTTTTTCCCTTAGTATTTGCTTTTGTTTCACTTTGACTAGCATTTTTTTTTATTTTACAAATTATTGAAGTCTATACAACATAAATATTAATAATATTAATAATTATAGCAAGTTGGGGCTGTTGTTTTCATATTTGAAGTCAATTTCAATATCTCTAATTATTTCCCAGTTCAATTTTTGAATTCCCTTCTGGTAATTTTATAAAATCTTCCTATTTACTATTTTCATTATTTTAATACTGACACTATTAATTTATTTTCCTTTACATTTAATTTGATGCAGTAGAAAGAAAAAAAAAATCAGCAATATATTTCAACAATTGTTTTTTACATTGTAAAAACATATTTAAACTTAAAAGCAAAAATATATTCATCATGCAATGTAAATCAATTACTTACAGGCTCATAATCATATTCAATATAATACAAATGAGTACGATGCTTGACAACTCGAGCCCTTCTAAATTCATAACAGGAATCATCTTCATCAATAGCGTTCAACTTAAAAAATAAAAAGGCATAACTATTTCATATGAGAGACAATGTACACACACAAGTAAAAGTTTTTATAATGATCTGAAAAAATAATTAGAGGAATCCATGAGATTTTTTATTTACCTAATTTTCGAGACACAGTTTCACATTTAATTCATTTATAAATTATAAAACTATAATGGGATTTAGGAAAAGACAATATTTATACAATTGTAATAAAAAAAACCAGTTTCTGAGTTAAGTTTTGTAACATTAACCTCCCAATTTGAAGCAGTACAAGGGCTATTTGGAGTTGGACCTAATAATTTTGACCATGATTAGATAAAATTTGAGCTGCACCATCCCTCCTAACTTCCATACCACACCAGTGTTAAGATGTTCAACCATATGATGGACTTCAAATCCACCCAGTCTTAGGTGAAATCATGTCTCAAAATCACAACCTTGTTCGAAATTGAGATTTTACCTCCAGGTCACGACAATCCAAATAATTTCTGAACTTTGATTGATAATTCAATCAAATTATAGAAACATTCATTGATTTAGTTTCCTGCCTATACATTTTACTTTCATTCAGTCTTACTATGATAGTAAAGAAACTGTGATCAAGGAATTTATAAACAAAGATGGTGTTGTGTATTAAAAATGGTTTTCAGCAGTTATAAATAAACACTCACAATAAATATTCAATCACAGTAAATCAATATCTAAATGTGGTATAAAGTAAGTCGCAACATAAAAGTGCCAATTTTTGGTGATATGAATTACTTCAAATATCTTTAGGTTTCATATTTTAAATTATTCACATTCTTCATAAAGTTTTTCTTATTGCATATAAATCCACTAATGTTTTACTATTAAAAATAGTACATAATTAGGAGAGGAGAACATAAGTTTTACTTACTGCTTCTTGGACATGAGTCACCTTACTATTATTGCAACCGATTAACTCTCGTCTTAATAAATTTCCATCATATTCTAAAAAGGTCAAATATAAATTTCTAAAAAATTCCACATGTTTATTTTTAACTTTTAACTTTTTTGGAGAATTCCAGTGAATAACCTGAAATATATAAAAAGGTACTTTAAAAAACAAAATAAGCAAAATGATAAATTATACTATAAATTTGTATTTAAACAAAATGTACCAATACAATGAAATTTCAATTTGAAAATGGTCATTAGACCAATGAAGATATATTTAGTGTTAATTTTATTATTAACTGTGGATTTTCAGCAAACTAGAGGGACACTTGAATCAATTTAATATCCTACTATATTTAAAAAAAAAAACAAATATATCATTCTAAGATGCATTTTATAATGGGCCTGAAATTGTCACTCAGGATTATTCAGCATTTAATTATTTAAATACCATAATAAGGAGCAAAAGTATAACTAACAAAAAAAAGCTGCTATTACCTTTAAATCTTGGACTTCTGTGTAACAAATCTGAAAGAATAACAACAAAGTTAAGAAATTTAATGTAAATAAGACGATATGCAACAAAGTGGTTTCTTATAATTTTCAGAAATCGTAATTTATTATATCATACTGATGTGAATGACTATGTTTGTAAAATAAGTTTAAGATTAAACTATACCAAAAATTACTGAAAATTAGTCAATTCAACCTTATTGAATTGCTCAATAAGGCAAAAGGAGTACTGCTACTGTTATATTTTTAAATTACCCTTTAAGGCTTGACAAAATTTAAAGAGATATTAAAATCAAAAACAGGTGATTTTTAAAGGAATAATATACGCATTTTAAATGAAAGCAACACTTACTTCACTTAAAGTATTATCACTTAGCTGCACATTCCACTGACATGGAAGCTTATAAATGAGGTAGGGATGCTGTTTTAAAACTGCATTGAAAATGTCCTGCAAAAAGAATCATAAAGTACTGACTTTTTTAGCTACAGTATTAAAGAAAATGAATTTTACTATTTAAATTCTAAAAAAGATATATAATGCTTTAATGATTCATGATAACTATCTTTCTATTGAGTCTAACAAAGGACAGAAAATTAAGAGTAACATATTTAAGGCTAGAATTTTAAAAAAAATTGAGTTACATCAATAGGAAAATAAATAAAGCCATACACAATGCAAAATTTTTATGAAAACCAATTCGGAACAGTATTATAGTAATAAATTGCTGCTTTAACAGGATTATGTAGAAGTGCAACAAGACTTGCATTTAAATTTAAAAACTTCGAAAAGTTTTACAGCAAAATTATACGAAGCCTAGTTAGAGTAAATTCAAACTGATTTCTCAGTTATTAATTCTAGAGTAAATCTTACCTGATCTGCTAATGATGTGGACAACATACTGAGTAATTCTTTCTCAGCAATCAGTCTCCACATCTGCATCCATGAAATATCTCTCAATTTCTTTAAATGAAGGAGTATAACACCAGTATTAAAACCTCGCCCCTGGAAGGAAAATAACATTAATTCATGGATTATTCAAATAAATCAAGAGTAGTGCTAGAATGATTTCTTTGAAAGTTTCATAAGAATTAAAATAATTGGTTGGATACATCTTATAGTGAAACGATTAACGATAAAATAGATGAGCAGATTACATTTTATAATTTTTATCCATTACTTTCAAGTCTTAAACAAATGCATAAGTTTGCCCATACAAACAACCAGATGCATATTATATATTCTAAGAAATATGGAATTTACTTTTACATCTTAGTATTTAACAAAACAGTTATTGCAAAACGATGGCTTATTGCACAAATATTTCATATAGCCTTTTGATTATTTTTCAGTGAGATTAATTCATTTTTTTGCTGCCTCAACCTTATGCACAAATATTATAAGTACATGGTGATCATAAAGCTCGAAAACCAGGATTAAAATATTGCATCATGGTAAGTAGCAACTGCTGATCTAACTTTCATTTGAAGTTAACTAAAAGCTATGGAAAATGGACATACGATATTTTTTAACTAAACCATTGATATGAATCAAATTCTTTCTAAAATGTCTTACCAACGCTGGCCAAGGTCTGTGATTTTTCCAAAGTTTCCCTAAGTACCAATCGCTTTGGTTTTCAACAAGTCCAATAGCCTAGATAAATATCATATACACATAAATTTGATGACATATTTATTTTTTTACATAAATTGACAGTAGTTATATCCATGAGGAAATGAATTAGTTATAGCTTTTAAAATTATATTACAGCCAGTGGTTTTGTTTAAACGCACGAGCCTCCTCTGAAAGCCTTATGCCTCCAAAGAGGATTTTTTTAAAAATTTTTATTGAAATTATTTACCTTGAAACATTCAAACAATGTAAATAATTAACACTTAGAAGCCTAAAAATTTGATTAATGATAAGAAAAATGATATAATCTCTACTAATAATAAAGGAGAATGTGTGTGTATCTGTGTGTGTGTTGGCGCTCTACAGGGCAGACCGCTGGATTTAGAGCTACGAAATTTTGCAGGGACATTCTTTGGAGAGTGAGAATGTGCACCTAGGAGCCGTTTTTTGGAAATTTTAATTAATTAAAAAATAAGCGAAATTTTGGTTATTTTTCCTTAATAACTTTCGAAAATATTACAGCACAAAAATAATTTTTACGCCAACTGAAAGCGCAAAAAATTATCTTTACAATGATATAAATTAAGTTACCGTAAAAGGTTTTCTTTCATTTTAATAACCTTTTAAAAATATTTTTTGGCATAATTTACAACAATATTTTTCATTGTTGCACCGCAATTCAAACAGTTTTCATTGTTTAAATACATATTTATTTGCATGTTTCTTTTTCATTGTTGAAAGCTAAGGTAATATCGTTAATGTTTAATGATATGCTTTAATCAGCATAATTTCATACAGCTAATATGTTGCTGGACGTAAAATGTGCTGCAACATTTTAAAGTTAAAATCAAATGCATATTTTGCAAGAGGAATAAGAGAGTGAAGTTGATGCCGACAATGGGCAATTGTTTGCTACATGACACAGACAATTACTCGCCTCCATTAGGGACATTCATGCAGACAACGAACAGAATAGGTGCAAGGCTATTGAAAAAACATGGGTTAAATATCTATCAAAATTTGAAATTACTTTGTTAAGGGAACAATGAATATCAATTTATACATAAGAGATTCAGTTGAAATTATTTTCCCGGCGAACAAGATGGTCGTCGAAGGCGGCTAGTTATAAATAGCATTTTTAGCAATCTAATTTGCTAAAAATGCTAGGATGAATTGTTTGATGCATTGATCTATTAAACAATGCCCCTTTCTTGAAGCTAAACAGAGACAGTATATGACTACTGCTGCTCAGGTTATTTAAAAAATAATAAAAAAGTTACAAAAATATGTTGAATGATTTTTTTAAAAAACGAAAAGTATTGTCAAAATGTATAGGCATAATTTATTTACAAAACAACCAATTTTTCCAATCGTCATTTTACCCAAGAATGAGAAGTGACTCCACTCCCTTAATTTTACAGAAGTTTCATACATATATCATTTTTAATTTTGTACAGCAATTGTTTGTATATAGAATTTGAAACACAAGAATTTCAAAATTCTTAGCTTTAAAGATGAGAAAAAAAAATCTTCCATTTCCTTTTTTTTATATGAAGGCCTTAAAACAGTTTCATGTTTTACTTTCAGAATATTTCAAGATCTACCTCTATTTACCACTGGTCTTTGAAATTAAAATTGTAGAGTTAGTCTTTTTTGCAGAATAAAGTAAATAAGTTTAAGCACATTGCAATTAACTTAAAAAAATGTGACAAGTTCCTTCGAAAGTTTTAAATTTGGTGTAATAGTACTTATATATTTTTTTTATTCATTCAATCTTTAATAGTTAAAAATGATAGGAATCCAAAATTATATAATCCATTCTCTTGATTTCAAACCTAATAAAACATATGAGCACAATATTATAAATACAAAACTACGAAGGATTCATTAAAAACAATCAGTGATTTTTTTAGGATGAAAAGGCAGCTTACTTGTTTTGCAGACAACTTTCTAAAAATTCGCCACAATTCAGCAATATCAGTAGCAAACGTAACATCTGTATCTAAAACAATAACCTGACAAAGAAAAGCGTTTAAAGAATTAGAATGTAAAATATGTCAATATATCTGGATTTCTTAAAATATGCCGAATAGTAAATTTGATTCTATCCAATTTATTATTCATCTGCCAATCTAATCTGCTATAAAGGTTTTCTTATATAATATAATTAATTTTATAAGTAAGGGGGGTAATAAAGAACAAAATCTTTTTAAAAGAAATACAAAGAATTACAAAATAAAGCTAAAAATTACTACTTTTTCCCCTCCAGGGATGACAAAATTTAGACTACTGAATGCAGAGAAGCTTGACTGTAGGATAGAGATGAGGCTTACTTTTTCTAGTGTTTCTGGTAATGCTCTGGGAAGGACCAGTTTCATAAGGCCATACACTCCTGAATAATGTTTATTAGGAATCCATGAGACTTCAGCCTGAAGATTGTCAGCCAAATAAAAACTTACGTCAACTATAAAAAATAATACCTCATAATTAGTACAAGAAACCATAACTGGTCGAGACAAAAATCACATGCCCCTATATCCTTTCATTTAGGAGCATTGCAAATTATTCTGTCTGTCACTAACCCATTCATTACATCTAGTAATGGAAGATGAAAGGCTCCCAAGCCTACGTGCTTCCAGAGATCCCTCATTGGCAATAACACGCTATTTTCATTAAAATTTTATTTTCTTTACAGTAAGTAGCAAAGGAAATAGCTTCTTAGCAGACGGTTTTTCTTACCCCCAGGTACATTCCAGGTGGAAACCAAGGTCTGTAGGATGAGCTGTGCCACTGAGTCGGCAATGAAATGAAAGTGCAGAGGGTTCTTGCGATAGAAAAGGATGCTTTTGATGAGGGTAACGACGGATCGGCTGGAATTGTATCCGGCACACACGATGGCGATGTGAATCACTTCACACTTGGGCACTTCGGGTTCTTGGTTCGCGCACAGCACCGTCTTTTGGCTGCTGTCCTCCTCCTTCGTCCCGAACGTCTGGGAGTCGTTCTGGTTCTCCGACATCACGCTCAACAGGTGATTCTGTGAGATGCTACAGGGAGAGATAAGGAAACTTGGAATTTATTGAGTAATGTAGAAAAAAACTGACTAAAAAGTCGCTTTAACTAAACAAATGCTACAGCATCAATTACCTTAATATAAATAAAAGTCATTGTGGGTATGTTTGTATGTATGTTCCACATCTCCTCCTAAACCACGGCACTGATTTCAATCAAACTTTGCACACTTATTAATTAAGACAAGGGGAAGATACCTGTGAACTTTTCAAAGTGCAAACGATAATTAAACAGCCAGTTAATTAGAAATTAACCGAAACCGTTTTTCCGCAGTAACTTCGGAGCAAATTATCCATAAAAAATATCTTAATATCATCTTAAAGTTAAAAATTTTATATTTTCAATGATACCAATTTTATATCTGTGACATTTTTCCTTCAATTTTTTTTAATTTTTCAAAATTTAATAAATAATTAATTACATGCAGACGATTTTGAAATAATGTAAATTTATAGCTATTCCGTTGCTAGGCACTTTGAACTAATTTATCTTTTTTCCTGAAATTTTTGCTTATTTTTATAAATATATGTTATATAAGAAGAGAAAGATCATCGTCAACCTTTGAAAGCCCCAAAGCTAATTAAAATTTCAGTTAATTGGAAATTAAGCAAGATTTTGTCATTTTCCGTGATATTTTTCGAAAATATGTATTATCTCACAAAAACTATTTTTACAAAAAGTTTAAAAAATTAGATATTCATGACACAAGTTTCCTTTCCGTTCAATTCGTTGCCCTCATTTTAATAATTTTTCAGAAATTAAATTGTGTATAAAATTCACATTTTGTTACACCTTTTTTATTGGTGAAGAAGAAGAATACATAAGAAGAACTGTTGCTAGATCACATTAGTAGTATTCTGGATGAATACTAATTTTATTATTTTTTTTATTTATATTTATTTTAACGCTTTTTCTCAATGAAAACTTTTATTACCTAATTAATTGCCCCAAAACATCCGTTGAAATCTTTCTTATACAGCAAGATTTATGAACAAAATTTGATGTACCTATGCAACAAATATTAATAGTTTATGGAGAAAATTAGTTATCGGCGGCTTTTAAAATTCTTCTGGTTCAATTGATATTCTCATTTTAATTAAAAAACATTTCAGACGATAAAAGAATTTTGGGCAGTATAATTTTCTACACAAAAGTAGTTTTTCCATCAAAAATGTTAGATATGAAAGTTTTTTAATCCCGAGCAGCGCCGGGCATAACAGCTAGTCCAACATAAAAGGACAAAATCGGCCATTGGTTTTGAGGACCCGGACACAAATATGGAGATGCCTCAGTAAATAAGAAAGTGAATAAATAAATAAATAAAATCATTATTTTTTAATCCAAGAAAGGAGCATATACAGCATTTATTATCTAAATAGTAATACTTAACTTATAACACATTAATATTAATATAACAATTTCTGATCTACATGCGGGGCTCACTAGCCTCCGGGCATACACGCGGTTGACCGACTTTAGTGGCGTTTATGGTAAACGGAGATTGCCGGTGCCGAATAAGTGAAAATGTCGGATGATAGTAGGGAAAATAAGAAGAAATATTTTTAATGTAAAATGCCTTGCACCATTTATTAAACTTAACACCCTTCATGACACACTGTATTTCAAGACAAAATAATAAGTTATACAATCCACAAACTAATAATCTATACAGCGGATCTTCGGTGGAATCGGAACTCGAATCCGCGACACTGCCACCAGTCAATGGAATACCAAACACGCACTAATGCACAATAAATCTGGCTGTTTATTTCTACTTAATCAACTGAAAAATAAGAGTAATCATACCTCACTTCCTTCTTTTGAAATATGAAAACATTCCGATCATTCAATCGACCAGTATAATTTGCTTATCTAGTTTACAGTAAATAAATAAAAAATAATAATAAAAAACCCATCCATGTGTGAAGTTATACATTCCTTACACGAGCATGAAACACCATGATAATAAATAAAATAAGACTTTTTTCCAATTAACAAAAGGAAACGCACACGTAACCCTACAATGCGAGGTTATGCCTATTTGCATCATATATATTTCACCCTTTTTTAAAATTAATTTCGAATAATTTAATAATTAAAGGTAGCATGATTTAGTTATTATATTTTGCCTCAGGGTAGGTAACTGCCTTAACAAAGAAATGTAAAAGTCCCATCTTTTAAATTAATCGAAATTAATAAAATATGTGAATATAAAATTCGTAAACCGAGGACAAGACTCTACAACTACATCATTGCGGTTCCCCGTTTTAACTGTTTGGATGGTGGTGGTTAGTCATAAATCAACCTTTCAAATAAAATATTTTCTCCCACCCGCACCGTAGTTTATCAGTAAAATTCTGTTTTCTGAAATTTAACAACATGTGGCAGCTATCGAACTAGTCTTTTGCTTACGATGAGCTTTTCACTTTTTTTCTTACAACTTCGACTACCTGATGGAATAAATCCTTCACGTTCAATTCCCAATATATGTAAACAGTTAATCCAAGTAAAACTTATGAAATCATTTAGCTGCATGCACTTCTACTTCCAAAAATCCTAGCAATCGCTTTTTCTTAATTTTGACACCTCTGTCACTTCAACCAGTTATCCTGAGGATAGTCGTAAATATGGTAAGTGTGCTGCAAACATTTGTGCAATAAATTCTATTAGAAATATATTCACATTACAGAATTCTAACGTAAGTGATTTTTTTAAAATTTTATTTTCTTCAATGTAAGGTTTTTATAGACTTGAAATAGATAAGCAAATCAATCATATAACAACTCAATTAATTTCAAATTTTGATGAAATACCAAACCAAAATAAAATTAAAAACACAAAGTAGTATGGCAAATTTATTATTATATGAATGATAAATTTGTCATATTCTATACAAAGGAAACTGCACCACTTGCAAAGTTACTGGTGTCAAATAAAACTTAGTATGAAGAAAGGTTAACTTGTATGATAATAAGAATATATATTATTGTAAATCTTGATAGAATAAAAACACTTTCTACGAAGAAAACTTTTTCTAAATACATATACTTCAATTTTCCTTTAAAATTTGGTTGACGTTTCTTTTGTTGCAAACTGATGTAAAATTAAAGCATGCAAATTATATTTAGAAAAAGAAAGTTATAAATAAAAAGAACTTCTATTTCGAAAAGGCAGACGAACGGAATAAGAATAAGCAGCTTTAACTTCCATTCTTTTACAGATTTATTTCGTCGCTTCTGACCAGTCAGTTTATGTATTCTCTTCAGCATAGTTTATTGACATTTTTGAATATATGAGTACGTTTTGGAAAATATACGAGAATCGCATAGTTCTCTATCTGCACGCACTGAGAAATATGTAGCTCACCTCACAATTTCTCAATAGGATTCAAACCTGAAAGCAGGTAATATGAACTCTGCTAAACAAGAGAACAGTCAGAAACGGAGTTCACGATATGCATAGGAGCTTAGATCAGTTGGAATAAGAAGAACGCGCATCCAATATCTTCTAAAAATGGTAGACAAATATTGTTCGAGACAAAATATCTTGCTGTCCTGTAGTATTTAAATTATAGCATATGAGTACTGTAACGTTTTTCTCGGTCTAATCCAATTTAACTCATATTATCGCAATTGCTGCTATATAACCGAACAGCAGCTGTTTGTATAACCGAAAGTTTTTAATGCAGAACAGGGTTTTGAATTAATTTCACTCGAAATGCCATTTCAGCTACAAAAATGTTATCTATCCGATCTATGAACGAAAAATTGATACATGACCTCAATACAGCAATAATTTTTTAATTAATGATAAATGTTAAAAATATTTATTTTTATAATTTTTTCTGCTAAATTCTAATGAATAGTTGTAAATCAAGAAGGCTTTCTGAATTATTTTTGATGGCTTGTGTGGAAGAATGAGACAGAAGCACTTGCTATTTGTATTTGAGGTTCCAAAGTCAATGTAAGCGCCGTTATTTGCATCTAAGAGCCCATAATTTCAGAAGCTCTGATGTATATATATATTTTTTGCCACGATCTGCCAAGAAAATCTATGTGTTTTTATGCATCGTGGAGTTTTTAAACTTAGTTTATCGATACCCAAAAACTATTTATTTATTTCCAACTTAATTCAAATATCTATTTACAAGAGACGCTAAGTAAACAGTTCTAAACACGATATATTTTTATTTTTCAAATCCCAGGAACTAAAATTTGTGTCTCAGGACAGCGGTAGCAGTGTCGTGGATTCGAGACCCGATTCCACCCAAGAAACACGTTATCAGAAATATACGTGGCCATTAGGTATGTTTACATCCTCCAGGGTCAAACACCTTTCTTATGGAAATTTGGAGAGGGGATCATGGTGATGGTAATGGTGTAAAAGTTAGTACAGTATACTCTCTATTATCCGTGCGTGGATTATCCGGTTTGCGGATTATCCGTGCTCATTCCGAACTCACAAAAAAAATTTAAAGAGAAACATTTTCACGCTTATCATGCATGCAAAATCGATGTTGATGTTCGATCGAGAGATTCATTCCGTGAAACTAATGAGCCGTGACGGCGGAGGCTAAAGCAAATAATTTTTTTTTCTTCCTCCACGTGCAATCTCGAACGGTTCAATCCCTAATTTTTCGAGAAATGAATCATCCACTTCCTACTAGCTCATTCTCGTACGAACACACTTCTCTCTGACATGTCATTCTTTAGCTTCTTCGTCTTCTCTCACTTTCGGACGTGTTCCTTTAGTTTTGCGTCTTGTTTATCGTCAGTTAGTAACGTGAAATTTTTTATGGGTAAAAATGAGTGGTGTGAAACGAAAACGAAACGTTTTAAATGTTAAACAAAAATTAGAAATCCTTCAAAAACTTGATAATGGAGAATCAGCTAGTACTGATGTAGAAGATGTTCTAAATGAGGGAAATACAATTTATCATCCTGCTGCTCTACAATCTGTGGAAGCTTTATTAGATTATATGGGACAAAGAGGATCACGGTGACATTACTGCGGTTCGTAAAAGATGAGTCGATATACGACAAGAGATGAACAAACAGCAGAAGCAAAGATGCATAACAGATTTTTTATAGCATTAAATGTTAAAAGGAAAATTCCTAGTTTGATGTTATACAGCATGCAAATGTAAGTAAGTTTTGTACTGATGTTGATTTTTTCTTTAATAAAAAGGAATTTTCGGATTATCCGTGTTTTTCAATTGTCCGTGCGATCCCTCCCGGTGATTAACCCGGATAATCGGAAGTGCACTGTAATATAATTCGCCTTTTCATTTCAATACTGCATTTTGTTACGAATCTGTAACTCCGTTTCCCTGCCACGTAAGTCTTATGGTAAGAAAGAGGGATTTACAGAGACTCTTAATGGTTGCCAGGCCCATCTCTCCCTATCTCTCTTGGGCAATTTTTGCTATTTTTCCTTTGTCTGTCCTAACCCCATTAGTTAGGTTAGTCCCCTCAGGTTGCCCTCATGGTAAGGTTACCTGACAGGATATCTAAGCAGATTGAAATAAATGGTTTTTGACTTCAAATCAGCTTTGAAAGGATAAGTTGTCAGGGAAATAATTTTTTTGGGGGGCATAACGGAAACCTATGGTTCGCCCTTTTTAATCGAAGGTTGATTAAATGGCATATTTACACACATTTTGGCGGCAATTAAGCAAACAGAAAAGCGATACTTCACGGCAACATTTACGCTTGGTAACAACTGCTGCCAGTTAACGGAAAAGTATCGGTTTCTTTTTCCTAATTTTTCTTTTGAAATTTGCAGAATATCGCATGCTGTTACTTGCACTTTACAAAGTATTTTGAAACAAAGTTGTAGAATTTTTTTCCACATTTGGAAATTAGAGGAAATCATATGACATACCTGAGCTGCCTTCGTAGCAGCTGATTTTGTTCCTCCACTTCTCGGACTCGTTCGGCCAGCTTGGCTTCGCGCCGAGTGAAGCCCAAGAAATTGTCTGCTCCCATGTCTGAAAGGACATAATAGAATATTATTCTATGGTAGTTACAGGTGTTAAATTGCCTGCCTGCTATTAAGAATAACAAATATGGACAAAGAGGATTTCTCGAAATTCACATAAAAACTATGCACGAAAAATCAAAATAATGGGTGATCACAAAGCACAAGTTTACGGCAGAGAAATAATTATAAATGTATCTTATAAATAATCTAGTTAATAGTATAGCTCACTGATTATTATATTTATTAAAATTTGCTCAATAAAATTCTATGCCACCTAAAAGGTGCTTTATTTATCTTTACTTAACCTATACGAAAATTATTGACTGCTTTGTAAAATGTGCTTGTTGGAATTTTACAAAGGGTACCTCAGGAAATTTTGAATTCAGCGCCGAGAATTGAAAAGTTTGGGAACTAGTGCTCTACATGAAAAAAATGTATCACATACAGTCACCGCATAACATAGAAGCAGTTATTATGCATAACCTATTTTTTGATTCATTAACTCAGCTTTTTTCAACTTTTGGCATTTAGTATCCACATTTTCATGTCAGTTTTTGTCGCGTCCCTCATCCAATGAGATTTCGGATTTTAAATAACATCGAAATGTCATTCGTTGATTTTCCCTTTGTTACTTTCTCGTATACAAAGTGTACCAAGGTAAAGTACTTTAAAGTAAAAAAATTCGATATCGAGACAGATTTATTTGATGAATCCTCACGTTTTAGACTCCTCTATATCAGAAAAACACATTTTTGGAATAATGCCTGTCTACGAACACGATAACTCAAGAATGCAACAAGCTAGTGAGATGAATGTCAGTATTGATCTTTACACCACAAATGTAGATATGTGTGAAATTTTGAATTCAATCGGTCCAATCTGGGATGAGGTCCAAAATGCATTCACTCTCGTGACACGGAGAAGTTTAACACAAAACCCGAAAATTACGGAAGTATACAAGACAAGAAGACCACTCTTATACCCACTGGTTTAAGAGTGTTTTAATTTCTGTAATAGCAAAATACATTTTATTCGTATTTTGCTTTTAATATTTATTTTTTCAATTTTCCCCCTTTCTTTCATTTGCAATCCTTTCTCGGTATAAAATTTTTTCGCAATTTCATAGTTTAAAAAATTTTTGCTCTACCCCAAACAAATCTTTCCATAGGAAAACAAAACACGTGAATGAGGCATTAATTTACCACAAACTCACGCATACACTTAATTCTGCTTTTTCATGATATAAATTGAACAAGATAGTTTCCGTAAATACCTTTGATTATAAGTATGAATGTGACAAAGCAAAATGTGAAAAGTTTTCGCGACCTAAAAATAACGCCACGGGACTTAGTTATAAAGTCATGCTTCAAAGCGATTATTTAAGTATTATTGAAAATAGATTGAAGTAACACACGGTCTGAGCATTGTTAATTCTCCTGTTCTAAAAATGATTAACTTAATTTTTTTATTTTCAGGTAAAAAAAAGTATAGACGCATAAATTAAGAAACTCGATCGTATTTGAAAGTTCTAGGTTGGATGAGCCTCGAGGTTAGAAATCTGTACAAGTTGTTTCATTGCGCATTTCTACTTTCTGCGGAAAAGCTAGCTTGTAGTAAAATGAAGGACAAAGGGGAAACGCGATGTATTTCACTCCGCGATTTCTTTCATTCAATTTGCGCATTTGATATCGAAGAAAAACAAAGTATATACATATCAGTTATGAAGGGACAGAAAACTTCTAGAAGTGGAAAAAATATGCGATATTATATTTTTTGAAGCTATACATTTAACAATATATATATGTATATATTTTGGACAGGGAGCCTGCTTTGAAAATAAGACGAGTTATTTCTGTAAATTTTTGTGTCAACACATGGCGGTAATGATTTCAGTAGCATTTCTTATTACTTCACAAGTTACAAATGAAAAAGATTATCGATATTTCGTTACATTAAATGCAATATGTAGTACAAAGTTTGGGAATTTAATAGTATAATTACACCTGATACAACATAGGTACTAGTTAGAAACATTTATAGTAGTCCGATGCAGTCACCAGCATTGTATACAACTTGTTGCAAGCGATGTGGAAATCGAAGAATACCTGAAGCAACACCAATTCTGATGATGGCTCGAATGGAGCGGTCTATCGCTTTAAGAATTTCTGTAACTTGCTACCGAACTGTCAGAGAGATTCTTAAAGCGATAGACCCCTCCATCCGAACCATCAATAGAAATGACACTGCTTCAGGTGTTCTACGACTTTATCGTTGGAAACAAACTGTACACAACGTTGGTGACTACATCGAAAGACTATAAACGTTTCAAGCTGGTACCTATGTTGCATCGGCTGTAACTATATGGTTGCCACTATTAAATTTCGAACCCTCGTAGATGAAACCTACCTTCGTCGGAGGAGGCCAGGTAGAGTAGGAAGAGGGCGGGGAGGCAGCAAGCGACGGAGAAGACGACCACCCTACGCTTGCGCATCCTGCGAACAAGACCTCCCCTAGCTCCCGCATGCATCCGACCACCGCATCACTACTGAAAGGAAAAAGAGCATGTTGCAGACAATTGCAAATATCTTTCAAATAATTCATTTTCAATACAATGCAGCTAGAAAGTATAAATAAAAAAGAAAGAGATGCATTAAATTCAATGCATAAGCAAATAATCTATGAAGTATTAAAAAATTTAAATAGAAATAATATATTATTACATATCTGATAATATATCGAATATCTAAAACTACACAGTATGAGTATCGAATTTTATCAGAAATGGTTAAACCAATTTTTGTTAGTTACTTCATAATAGACGAATTTTTAAACTGCTCGAGGTAGGCTAAGGAACCTATACTTTTCACGTATACGCTATGTCTAGAATATGTTTTCGTTATATTAAAATAAGGTACAAATATTACACGAAAGCTTTAAAAAATAGTAAACTGTTTAATTCAATAATTAAAATCGAAGTTATGTGTCAGAATAAATTGAACGCACTTAATTGTAATTGGGAACCAACTTCAAAATACACATATTGAGATTTATCTGCTTTACCAAAACATGACATAAAAGATTCTATTGCCTCACTTTTCCAGATTAATTATCATATGATACGTAGTCTGTTGTGCAACCGACTGGAGTTGTTTAATTTCGCCCCAAAAAATACATGCACTTCCAATTTTCAATTGTGAACCCGAATTGTAATTGTTTCCGACCTCCTAACTTCAGAATTATTATGTCGTTATAAATAAATAGTTGCTTTGTATTTATAAATAAATAGTATGTAATGAGGGAAATTCATTCCGGCATTACAAATACAACAAATTTTCCTACAAAACTAGCTTCCCGAACCCCTTCAAGTACTCATTAAAACTTTTTATTTGAAATAATGTAAATAATCGGAACTCATCAAATAAGCATCAATGGGAAACCCACGTTGACTGATATTTAAGTAATTTCTAATTTACTAAAATAGTTCATGTTTAGTTACAAGGGGTAAAAGGCACTATGTCCATTTTTTCAATATTGGAATATCTTAATTAGTTTGCTGTAATTTCATTACACTACACAGAAGTATAAGGCACTAAATTCTATTTCATTAAGTAACAGAGACATTCCCTTTATAAAAGGCACCATGTCACATTTTGTTTGAAGGGAAAGAGCCTTCGATTGTAAAGTTCCACTTTTGTGACATCTCTACCCTCGGCATACAGAACTGTTTATCTTCATGTTTCAATCACTGGCATTAAGTTCAAATATTAATGTATATGGGCACCAGAGAAAACTTACAGAAAAATTTAGTCACAACGGTTTCTGATTTACTTAATATCACACGTCGTATACGTAAATAAAAAAAGTAAACCAACCTTTTATATATCTTCAAACCTGCAATTAGGCTGTTGAGTTAATTAATGCATTTCATAAAAACCCACTATCTTTTCGCTCTTACAGCGAAATTTTAGTGATAAGTTTTGAAAATAAACACGATTCTTTCCTTTAATGCACGCTGAAAGAAAGAAAAAAAAAGATATTTTTTCGTGGTGGAATTTTTTAACTAAATTACTTCATCGATTTTGCATCAACACTTTGATGACGATCTCAGTTTCATCCATTTCTTTTTTTTACACTACAGACCTAAAGAGTTCTGAAGTTTCCCTGTTCCTTACCTTCATCGGAAAGAATTATCTTTTTCTTTTTTCACCTCTTCTCTTTCGCTTCTGCCGGTAGATATTTTTTTTCTTCCAAAACAAACGGGAGCTACAGCAAATTTTACTTCGTTTATGACTATGTAATAATTTTGAATATAGGTTTATTAAAATGCGTTTATATTAGAGTAATAAAGATAAAAAAGCGCTAAAATGGTGATTTATATAAAATGGAAAGCCATTTTTTACTCAGAAAACTGTTCACGATACGGAAATTTCCGATTAATTCGGTAGCAGTACAGTTCCAAATGTATAATCCCGAATGCGTTGTGCAACTGATATTGAAAGACCCTCATAGCAGTAAAGTTTTGAATAATTATGCAGTAAAGTTTTGAACAATTATGCAGTAAACTTTTAATGAACTTTATAGCAGTAAGACTTTTTTTAAGCTTCCGGTTTGAAAATATAATTGAATTCAATGGTGAAGGCAAACTTTCAAAAGTAAAAGTCTTCATATCATGTATTTTAATGCATTATTTGTGAATTAAATTACAAGATTAAATCAATAAAAAGAAAGCATGGCGAAAGTAATTCCCAAAAAATAAACTCATTTATGATACATTGATGGCGATGTAGAATATTTTTGCTGAAATGGACATCACGTGCTTATTCTCAAAATATCATATTTCCGGATCATGTTCCCAGCCTCGAAATCAATTACAGATCGCAGAAATCTCCCCTCCTATAATTAAATAAACTTTATCCTTATTTTGCAAATCAATTCTTTCAGTTAACACAAGTTGAAAAATGAGACGAATTTTTTTTGCTTTTATTATTATATTTTTCAGTTATATATGCCATGCATCACAGCGCGAACTAGCAGTTCCTAATTGATTCGTTCTGCTCCCCCTTCCACCCTCTTCAACTATTCTATTACAGTGACTGCAAAGAGAGTCATATTCAAGAAATTTATCTGGAAACTGGACAACAACGAAAACATTCATATCTGCTTAGAAGGGTCTAGACTCCAATACTTTTATAGGTGAAAAGCGAATTCAGAAAAATAATGAAAATAACAAAAGAAAGAAAATGACTTTTCTGCGAATCATTAGCTCGCTTTACTGGCTGAACAATTTAGAAAAACGCATTTTAAACAACATTGAGGTTATAGCTAGCTTTATTAGTCAAAACATAATAATTGAAAAATGTACGTCTGTCAAAATATACTAGACATTACCATAAAAAATATTTTTTTTTCATCGAGAAGGAAAACACTACCACTGAAGCTGAACAGTATCATTGTTCCTATGCTTAGGTTTAATAAAATACAACATTTATAAAGGAAACTATAAAGATAAGAAGAAAAACTAAGCATATATTTTTTTCTCATGAAGGAAATTTTTTTCAACATTCATCTAATTGAGATAAAATTCATGACCGAAGAAAACACACATCGGCGTACAGCTTTCCAATTAACTAAAACTTATGATAATTTTTTCATGAATAATGAATCCATTTTTCCTTTTCACATCGTCCATAAACTGCTAAATAAGATCGGATAAGCAATTCATCACGATGCAAATTATTATTATTTTTCTAAAAAATGCTTTCTCATTCATAATTAATGAATTCTTAATCACTGGAAAGGTCTTTGTACGATCTTTCCTAAATCAATGAAAATTAATTACTAGTAACATCACTTACCTTAAAAACTATTCATAAATGCTTTAAAATAGGAAAATTATGTTTAATATTTAAATTAGGTGAATGAAATTACGCTTTACATCCTTTGTTTTGTTAAATTAATGTCTCATATTTAAGCCGTACGAGAATTATGAGGGACGGACTTAGCTATTTTGAATCTCAAGGCCAGTTGAGAATAATACTCGAGACGGCATCAAACTTTTCAGA
>BGPR01003961.1:108514-123311 GCA_013235015.1 Araneus ventricosus
AACGAAGCATATTTTGGTGTTTGGCCAACCATGTTAAAATGCAGAGCAATGAGATGGAGTGTTGGTGCCACACTGGTGTCTCATACGCCAATACTATTGATGGCCATTGCTAGTGGCGCCATAAATGGGATAAAATCGCCGATTGATTGAAAGTCTGACAATAGAATTGAGCATACTCTGTCGGAAATGCTCCATGTTGCCGTTATGCTGTTGCTGAGAACCGTGGGCAATAAACGGCAGGATCGAAGCAAAAATAAATTGTAAACTGTGAAAAATTTACATTAAAAAATACACTGACTCAAAGTACAAGCGGAATGTGGCCATTTTTTTATGTGGATTACTGTAGACGAATTTATTTCAATGAGTGGACGACATAGTTCAGACAGAAAGAATGGATGATAACAACAGTCGACACGTCTTGCTACAATATCAACAGTGGGAAATTACTTCAGCGAAAATTATTCCATAATAATAATATGTAAGAAATGCGTTAGTAAAAGCTAGATGCATCTACTGCATATATTTCTTCCAAAAATAATATGAAAATACAACTGTCATTATTCTGAAAAAAATATTTTACAAAAATAAAAAAAAATGCAAGTGCGAACAGAGAAGGTCATTCAACTAGCTAACACTAGACGGAGAACGTTCAGCAATAAAAATTGAGCACAAAATCAGATAAACGAAATGAAGAAAGCGCAAGAGGATGAATTGTGTGATGATCTCGCTTAATTTGTTAGTACAAAAATATATATCGAAATCATGCACATACTCAACATTTCATACTCGTACATTTCCTGGAAGAGAATAAACGGAACAATTTATAAGAATGTATCTAAAGGCCTTGTTGAAATAGAGTTGACATTTTTATTAAAATGTGAAAGCTTCTGCTGTTACGTTGTTTGCATAGTTACAGGAAATATGATGTTGGCATAAAAACGTTCATAAGGATTTCTAACTAAAAATTTATTCCCCAATATTATCACGATATTGTGTTACTTATGTTGAAGGGGCATAGTTTCGAGAAGTATGGCCCTCAAAAACGCCGGAACAGCAAATGGGGTCCGAAATCAGAACCAAGGGAGAGTTCTTTGATACTACCTTTTTGTCAGTATCTCAAATAACATCGAGACATACTTCAGGCTGAGTCACGTTTTTGGGAGGATCGCGGGTTCGAGATTCGATTCTATCGAAGAATCGCCGTGCACGCAGACCTGGTGCACGGGTTGAACATCCTTGACGGGTGAAACATCCTCCTGCTGATGTGGTGTGGAAATTTGAATAAGGGGTGCAAGTCCATGTGTTGTCTTCATCACCTGAACACAATTCAACGTTATGAGGCTCGTCCCAAATTGCTTTCGTCTAGCTCCAAAGTGCGACGTAAATTTAACAAAACTAAACTAAACTTGAAAAATACTTAGCACAACAGCTAGCTCCATTGGTTCACGACACTGGATTCTATCTATGACGGAATGTGATACAACCGTTCAGTGGCGAATCCAGAATTTGGGCCGGAGGGGGGGGGGCGGTCTGAGGTCATAAAAAATTTGTATCGTCATGACGAATGTCAAACCTCATGGCTTATATAAACCAAAACACTTCAATGTTACAGACTTTTCACCTGGCAATAAGAATCATGAAGAATACTACAATACTTTCGATAATTTAATAAAAAAAAATACAATGAAATAACTAGCCAAAAAATGTCTTCGACTGCGCCAATGCTACAAGTACAAGTGGAATGACTAGAAAATTAGGAAAATTTTTGCGCCTGTCAAGCCAGAAAGCAATGTTGTCATGTTTCTATTATGTTTTTTAAAAAAAGGAGAAATTAAGAAGAAAGAGTTGTAGTGATTTTAAATAAAATCAAGAATTCTGATTTAGTTCAGGGGGGGGGAGGGTCTGCAGCCCGATAGGCCCCCCTGGATTCGCCACTGCGACCGTTTGATCTCTCCAACTGATATTAACACATCGTAAGCCGCATGCAACTGGATGGAACCTTAGAGTGATTCAATGATAAGGGAAATACTCTTGCTTCAACTTTTTGAAGTTGGACAAGATTTCTAAGTACAAAATATTCAGAAAATAAAAAGAAAGGTTGTAGCCAAATGTTTATCAACGTGACAAACATAATCAACTCTTTAATTTTGATGATCGACTCAAAACGAATATTTTCGAATATAATAAACGAGGAAAAGATCTCTCGCCATACAAAATATCTATAACAGAAATTCTCATATTTTTAAAAATAAAATCAGACGGTCAGTTCCAAGGTTTTCAAACACAGTAATGATTTCAATGAAAAACATACCCCGTTTCTTTTTTTCTTTAAGAAATAGTGAATAAAAGTGTTTTTTATTTTCGTTATTTCAAAACGCTTTAAAAAATTTCAACTGTTGAGAAAGGAAATACACGAGCACTAAGGTGAATTTAAAAATTTGTTTGAGTTTCTTTCAGAAAAGCTGTCAAAAATGATAAAACGATAGAGGTGTTTCTTTTTGTTACCCTTCTTTTATACCCCAATGAAATATTTGATTTAAACTGCACTCTTTCATAAAAACTTTTTTTGTACATCACGGTTATTTATTTCTGAAACATTTTCAAGTTTTTATAAATATCTCGATTCATGAGATTTTTAAAAAACCAATTTGAGGCAAACTGTACATACAACGAAATATACAGTTCCAGTGTCTTGTACAAAAAAAAGCAGTCGAATGCAATGTAAATTACGTTTACTTAGCTTGTTGGGAAAGTGTTAAAAATTGCTCCATAAAGTTATATACATTCTTTGCTTTCTCGAAATACACAAACGCGGCAATCTTTATCAAATAAAAAAAAGTGACTAAAGATATTTGATTTGAATACTGAAACTTAATCTTGCTAAAAAATTACACTTAACAGGTTTTTATTTCTACCCTTTGAGAATATGTGAATGATATTGAGTATATTAATTTTCTTTCTATATCATGTTGTATAGTTGTAGCAACGTATAAGATGTTGATGCATGAGTTGCATATGTAGACTGAAAAGAATGGCCTACAGCAGTGGTTCCCAACCTTTTTGGTTGTGCGGACCACCTGTTATGTAGAAAGTATTTTGAGGCCCACTAACTAAATATACAAACATATAGAATATATTTATATATTATATGCACGTATAATGTCAGTAATTAGTAAAGCTTAGTGTAAAAGGATTAAAAATATTTATAAAGCAAAAAAACAACGACAGAAAGTGACGTCTCTTGAGGCTTCCCTGACTTCGACTCTTGACTAGCGTTCCGCGGGCCACAAATACGCCATCCGAGGCCCACAAGTGGGCCGAGACCCATAGGTTGGAAACCGCTGGCCTACAGAATATCGATGATTTCGCTTGTTAGATTAAGGTCTGGCGAAAATTATTCGATAAGGATTTGACTCGTGGTTAGATAATTAAACACATTAAAGACCGGAATTTTTTTCCCCAACTTACCCTAATGGCTGGTTTTTTTGCAATCAACTTTTAATGAAACTTCATCTCATCAACTATTTATAATACTTCCCTTAAACTCTCAGAATCTGAATATAAAAGCTGGAACTATACTAAAAGTATGAGGAACTTGAAAACAAAAATAGTGACTCTTTGAAATACCAAAATGCAATAAAAATCGGGAAATAAGCAAAAGAAACGTGAAGGAAAGCGAGATAAGCGACTGAAGTAAACACATAAAATAGACGAAGTTGTTACAATAGGTCATAGCAGGAGTCATCTAAGAACGGAGAACCAGAGTTGTCTCGTGATCCATTCCTTACAAATGGCGCGCAAAACACGAGTCAATTCGTGATCCGTCCGGAGTGTGATAAGAAGACATATGAATCAGCAGTCCGACTTAATATGCACTAGGATCATCTTGACAGAGGTAAAAATCGACAAAACTGCGACTTGGCAACACATCATTTTGGGACTATCATAGTTTTCCGAGCTAATTTTAATATCTTCCTTATGAATCAGTTTCGGATAAAAGTAACCAAATGTTCTTGTCTGACAATGTATCGAAATTGCATTCGTCTTTTTTGTCAACACCCTGACATAAACTTTACATATGCTATGGCGATACAGAATATCACAGAGAATGTACAGAAGGAAATATTTTATTCCAAATACAGTTGTTAAAGGTCAATGAAATATAAGTTTTTTTCTTAGTCGAATTTCTCTTAAGGGTTCGAATAGGCCAGCATATTTCACATTTAAGGTATCCGACTGGTTTTAAATCGTCGTTTTTGATGAAATTATAAAAAAAATTATGACTTAATTTTGTAGCTTGTTTAACCAGCTTTCTAAATCTGTTTCACTTTTTACTCTACGTGAATTACAAATGGAGTTACAACTGTTTTATTACCGAACTGAAAGCATTATTTTATGTTGCATGAAAATTTTAAATGTGTTTTCTCAGAAATGATATTTTTGAGGAAAACTTTCGATCGTAACAATGGTTTCTCAAAAAGTTATTCAAGTATTGATATGAAATTTTCTGAGATTGTTTTCTGTAATATGCTTGATGTTTTCCTCTAAAAAGTAAGGTCAATTTTAAAATCAAGTATTATTTTTAAGTGCTTAAATATAAACGAAAAGCATTTTTTATGAAAAATTACCAGTTTAGTAACTATGTTCATCTATATCTCAAAACTATTTTGAAGTACAAGAAATATTTTAGAGCATAATACAGATAACCGTCATAAAAATGTACTCCTACAAGGATTTATGCATATTTAGAATATGGTTTTGTCTATGGCTGTTAGCGTAAGGCAAATATTTTAGTCATTTTTCTTAAAATTTCTCAGTTTTTTTTAAAAAATATTATTTTGAAAGCCTAATTTTACAATATTTTCATAGTTTTAAAACATACGCAGTTAAAAAATAAAATTAAAAAAAATATATAAGTTATTTTTCAAAAAATGTCTCTGAACACAGTCGGATACCTTAACAAAGAATGTAATCGCAAGTTGAGTCACTTTCAAATTTAAAAAAAGAAAGAAAACTAAACGGCAAATCGCTGCTTTAAAAAAATTCTACCCTAAAATAACTCCACGTAAGCTTTTTTTTTAAATATAAGAAAACAATTTCTAGAAAAATCACAAAAAGATTAAGCGAACAACACGCAAGCTGAATTTTAAACTCAAACATACAGCCAGCAGTTTAAAATAATGGCCGCCATACCTTTCAATTACTTCCTCTCTACCTCCACAAAAACAAACTATCTCAAAGTTTGATTTACAACAGCAAAGTTTCCATAGAAGAAAAAAAAACTTACACTCCACACCGGCCATATCTCAAAGACTCACAAGTTCTTAGCAAGCGTTTACACAAATAAATCCAAATCTCTTCCAATTCATAAGACAACGACTGGCGGCAGTTCCAGAGGCGGCGAGTCAATTGAGATGGATTGAGTAATTAGCTACCAATTATGTAAATGAACCCAGGGAATCGAAATGCATCCCTCCCGACCCCGCAGCGATTTTAAGTGAGGATTATGAAGATTAAGATATGACACAGGGAAGGTTCTTTCTGGAAATTCCTAAAAGCGCTGGGTGTGGAATTACAGGAGGGATTAATGCACGCCAGCAGAACAAACTGACTTTAATCTCCGGCGGAGGAGTGGTGTGGTTTTCTTATGAGTAGCAGAAAAGAAGGGAAGCGGGCTGATTTTTATCGTTCGGGCTTAACTAAAAACGCGCTTTATGGTTTTCGTAGAAGTAGTTTAGTTTATATAAATGTAAGAATTATGAAGCGCGCTTTTTTAAAGATTATATATTTTTTTCTTGGAAGCTTCTAATCATAGTTTTTCAGTTTATTAAGGTCGTTCGAATGAAAAGGTGCGCAGCCGTTGAAGACATCACTTTTACATTTGTGTAACCATACTCGTCAATGCTGTTTAGGCTTTTATCCTAAAGAGTGTTCAGGTGGTGGCGTTAAGAGATAAATAAATCATTGGACATTGGTGACTTCTTTAGATGTTCTTCAGAGGTCCATCCGCGCGAAAACGACATGTAGAGATATATGGTCTGTCCACTTAATGTTCCAATACCTTACAATGAAATACGATGATTTGAAAGAATTCAGACAAACTTTGAGTACAGGTATACAAAAAAATAAATAAGGAATACTACGGAACATACTGGCGGGAACGTCATATGTGTGTACTAGACGGCCACACACAGTAACACAATAAATATGGCGACAAGAGACTAAATAAATGATTGCACATCGGCGAGTTTCTTAGATGTTCTTCAGAGGTCCATCCGCGCGACAACGACATGTAGACAGATATAGTCTGTCGGCTTAATGTTCTAATAACTTCCGATGAAATACTACGATTCGAAAGAATTCTGTGAAACTTTAAGAGTACAGTCATACAAAAGTAAATACGTTTTACCACGGAACATACTGGTGAGAATGTCACATATGTGTGATAGAGGGCATAGTATGACCTTATGTGAATTGGGCAATACGAGCGTTCATCACCCCAGTCAAAGATGTAGCGAAAGTAAGACACGGAATCGACAACATATACTGAGATAGCATTTAGTGTAAGGTTAATTAATGGAAATGGGCGAGCAGGGTGTGTTTGTATAGAGAAATATTTCCAAAGAGAGGCGTGTCCCACCATGAACTATTTGCCCGTTAACGTTGAAGCTGCATCTTTTATAATTAACATTCATTACGGGGGGGACCTTCTCACGAACACTTGCGTAGAAGAAGCTTATCTCAACACAATCCTCGTATAAGTATGCGAGTAATTGCGTATAATATTGGTGTATCTCAAACTAATGAGTTACACAACATGAATTCATGCAGTACTTTGGCTTTTGCAACGCAGTGACGCACAGACAAATTTTTCAGCCTGCGTTTTGTTCACTGATGAAGCAATATTTTTACAAGAAAGTGTTGTGAACACTCATAATTGACTTATTTCGGTATATGAGACTCCATACGCTGCTTGGGCACATGCAATGCAACAATGGCCCAGAATAAATGTATGGGTAGGTACTGTCAAATTTGATATATTTTTGTACCACTAGCACACACATACAATCCCACCGATATGCTCCTATGTAAAATTGATTTGTTTTGGTATGGCAGAATTACTCTCTTAAAGTTTAGCGGAACACTTTCGAATCACTCGGTAAAGTTAATGCTTTGTTTGTCAAATGCCATTGCACAAGGATGCGAGTTATTACGAATAAGAACAACGCCATGGCTCAACGTTTCTTCGACGATCCATTTCAGTGTATAATTTCTGATGCAATATCTGTTTCTGCTTCTCTCAGTCAATTGAAGAACTAACTGAATGTTCTCATCGTAAAGTGAAATTCAATAAATAAGGGTCAAAAACCCAAGGAAGAATCGGCATGTTTCTACTGCATGTTTTTTCTTTTAAGTCTTGATTCAAAATGATGGCATTGGCACGCAAGGGTTTAATACAAAAAGCCACCTCTTCAACTTGGTATTGAGGCAGATACTACACTTTCGATCAGAGCCATTAGGCCGAGAAGCGATTTTGGTATTGAAGCAGACGTTCCTAGTTGATTCCATTTCATGTTGCCTTTTTGATGTGGCTTCGGCGCCAGCTAAATGGGCACCTTCATATAGAAATTTGCCAGTAAGTTATTAGCAAGTTGGAAAAGGACTAAGTTAGTATTAAAGCACAAGTATCATTTTTTCAGGACCCTCTTGCTGCTTTAGACGTCTCCTCACTCCTAAAACTGAACAAAATAAATGGTCGAACAATCAAATATAACAATACATACATCTCCTTTTTCTCATAAAGTCTGTTTTATATCACATAAAATGATTCTGGAAGTACTAATGCCTTAACTGCCTTTGATGACCGGGTTGCATTTCGTTTTAATTTGATTACCACTGAAATTTGCGTCTCCCACTTGTGCGATTCTTGTCTGATTCCTTTACGCTTTCTTTCTGATGAAACCTTAACCATTCCAAAACAAGATTAGCTAAGTAGAAACGCACCGTGAAAAGAAGGAAAGAGAAAAGAAAATTGGCAGTAAAATTAATGGTCGCTCTTTCTTCTCACATCGACAACTAACAGATAAATAAAAGTAAGAGGAACCTTTAGTGTTACTTAAAGACTATAACAGATCAACAGGAACTGGGAAAGGATCAGAAACGAAGGAACGTGAAATAAATTTTAATAATTTTTAATTAATGACAATAATTGGAAAGTCTCGAATGACAAAATATAAAAATCTTTTGATTTTTTATAAAACACTCAGCTGCAAAAATGCCCCAACGTGTTACTATCCATACTAGGATAGTTATGAACAGATAATAAAATAAACCCAATAAAAACAATTTTGGAATCGCAATTTTAGTAGTGTACTAAAAAGCAATTTTTTTAAAAATTCTAATTATTTTTAATTTATAATTCATTACAGTACATCCCAGTTTAACTGAACTAAAGGGGGGGGGGGAAGCCGTTTCGAATAACGATTTTTTCTGTTAAGCCATGAACATCTATTACTATTTTATATTTAATTAAAGTATGTAATTCTGAAATATTTAGAGTGTAAAACGAATTCAAAAATCTCCTTATTGGCAACATTTATGTTCTTTATTCAAGTTAACCCGCCGTCGGGCGGAACATTCACACCGGCGAGTTTGGGCACAATGCGTCCGACAGGCACAGGGAAACAATATCGTAATTAATATTGTTAATACTCATTAATTATTTTAATTTTAGCATTCTAAAATTAATCACTAGCCTTCTTGGGGAGGCTTAAAAGAATAAGTGGGGGTATTGTTGCAAAAGTCTCGCCTTCACGATTATTTCCGTGCAGTAAAGTACGTGTTGTTTTTGGATTTGCGATTTCAGAGGCATTTCGGTTAACCGGGGTTTTATTGCATTATGAAATTTATATAACCTTGAAATTACTCTTTTCTTAAATTCACTATCAGGTGGTGCCAGTACCATAGAATGAATATTTAACTAAATTTATCGATTAAATGATAATTTAAATAGTAAATAATATGAAAATTAAAAAACTGCCTTAAAAATTAAAATTTTTTTTCGCAGCATGAAAACACAAAAACAAATTAAAACTATCAATGCAAACAACTCACGCGACGTCACAGTCACACGATAACTAATATTTAACTGCACATTCTCTTGCGCTGTGCCATGACGTCACATCCGTTTCGCTCTATGGAAGAAGCTTAATGGATTCCAAAATGAAATCAGCGCAAAATGTATCCCGGACCATGACTTGATTCCATTATATAAACAGACCAGATAGCGACGTCACAGTCACATGATAATTAACATTTAACTGCACTTTCTCTTGCGCTGTGCTATGACGTCACATCCGTTTCGCTCTATGGAAGAAGCTTAATGGATTCCAAAATGAAATCAGCGCAACATGTGTCACGCGACCATGACTTGATTCCATTATATAAACAGACCAATGCTTCTTTGCTTATCTGAGGGTGAGGTCTTGTCACAAACAGCGAAATAAATCAAGAGCTCAGCAAATTACGTCTTAAACCAAAAACAATACTTCTCAATGAAATTTCATTAGTTCAACATTTACTACGTTTATTTATACTACGTCTTAGATAATTTTACTGATCTCAAAAATGTTACTTTTATAATTAAATTCTTACGTTGACATTTTAATAAACAAAGTTCTATTGAATGTTGAAACAGCGCCCAACACGACGTTCTTTTAATTAACTAACTGTTCCAGCTGTTTGATATGAAAATCGTTATTGTGGGCTTTCGAACACAATTAATTGGAATTTTCAACAATTTATACGCAGGAAAATCGTCTGCATTTATAACTAGAAAGCATTATTTCATCTGTTTAAAAGAATGCTTTTCGGTATGGAATTACTATAAACAACTGCGTATCAAAACCATATCGTAAATGTTTCGCATCCATATGTTGAATAATTAAATTGAAATACAAACATGAGAGAATTCCAGAAACATGTCATATCATTAAAACAATCTTTGTTAAAGAGATGTTGCAAAACACTTTTATTTTTTCCCGCTTTCTCGATCCAGAAATCGCATTTATCTAATGAATAAGAGAAAGCATTTTAACTGTCAGCATATTTCCCCGGCAGACATGTTAATGATGCAGTTGTGAGTATATCGCGTTTCATAAAAACAACCTCTACCTGATTTCAACAAGATTTTTCAAAGTTTAAAATGGTAATGACTTGGAAATAACGACTGAAAAAAAACTGTTTTCCATTTTACATTGATTCGTTTTCTTTTCTTTTTTTCAATATCTCGGAAAACAAGTCTAGCTGTTAAAATTCTATTTAAGGTTTCTTTTATTTCAAAAAAGGTGTTGGATGTTTTCAGAAAGGTTTTTTATTTCTGGTACTCCAGAAATCAATAGCAGCAGTTTGCAATGATAAAAAAATTGTCGATTTTTTTCTGTAGATATTTTCCCTCAAAAGGAATTTTATCCCAAAAGGGTTATAAAAATACTGTAATGTATAATAGAAAATGTATAAATAATAAAAATATTGCCAAATTTTCATTTGGATTTTAAACACAACAGTGTAAGTCATAAATAAAAGATAACAGTATAAAAAGTTATTTTTTATTACTATCATTTAAAGTTGACATTTTACAACTAAAGTATTCACTGAGACTTAATTTCTTTGTAGTGTAGTGTTCCAGTGTCTCAAGATTTTATTTAGATGTCCTTATTTTTGATAAAAAAATATTTTCTACTTTTTTGTACAATAATAAAAGCGTGATTTCTATTTAAATTATTTTCTACTTTTTAGTAGACTAATTTACATTACAAAACTTTTTTTATTTAAATTATTATCTACTTTTTAGTCTTCATATATTTCATAATTGATTAATAATAAGTAATACGGAATTTTAAAATACTTTTTTCTAAAATTCACTACCAGAGGGTGCCACTAATATGGAATAAAAATTTAGTTCATATTAATTGATTAAACTGAAAATTAAGTTCTGAAAATATTAAAACATTATATTGACATCGGGTACACAAGATTGTACAAAATTTCAGAATTCTACTACATCAAAAAGCGAGAGAAAAATCGATTAAAAATGCAATAAATGTATCCATTTCGTCCATGATTAGGTGAATTACAAAATATCTTTATTACACAGTAAAAAATGATTTTTTGACAATAAAACATATAAACGCATGTTTTTTCTGTACTTGTACTTTAGAGATTCAAAAATCGCTTGAAAATTTAATTAGATGATTTATTAAAATACCGTATATTTTAAATTCAAATTACTATATAAAATTACGATTAATCCCCCGACTGCCGAATTTTTAAAAATCGGTAATTCGATATAACGTTCGCAAACATGCTAAAATACGGTTGGAAGAAGCGAATTGTTATTTATGTGCAAGGCTTTATTAGCCTTATTATTTACCTTATTAGCTTTATTGCGAAAATCGCAGGGTGCAGCTGTAAATAGACTTACTTCCAACTCACGGAAATTGCGGATAAGCAGTCAGAGGGTTAAATAAATATATGAATTTTTTTAGTAATTGTAAAACATTCAATGAAATTTCAGATTTAAGGCTTTTTAAGAATAAATCTGTTCCGATCATGAATTTGTTTATTTCCATAAAAAAATTTTCATCGAAGGTATTTTTTTGAGTACCTTTTTACATTTTGTCTAAGCGATAATTGCAATTCTATAGAATGTTAAAGGTGTTACATAAAATATCTATTTTCCATACCCGGTATACCTACTTTTTTTCTTTACTATTTATATTGCACATATGATTTACCTTATAAATGATTTTATATAAATTACTCACGAAAACTGTTATTATTCACAGAAGAGATACAAATTTCTTTGATTAATTTGAGAAATTATGCTTAATTCGTGCTTAATGGTCACTAATCATCAAACTGATACCTCATCTGAAAATAAGTTCATGTACATACAATCATTAAAATCATAACATGTATGTTAAGAGTAATAACATTAAAAATATACTTAACAATTTTTAATTTATTTTTAAGTCATGGTAATTATAGATAAATTTTCTAAAATATTTTATACGAATTCCTTAGCTGCTTCAGTTTTCAAGCGTACCGTAAAAAATAGTGTTAAGTTGAGTAATTATTGAATGGCGAGGCCAATTGAATATTAAAATGGAAAACACTATTTCTTTTATCCGAAGTTAATATTAACGTTTGAAATTTTGAATATAATGATCACTGTAATTTTAATGTAGGTAGCTAAATTATTTTAAGAGTTTTTAATTAAAATGTATTTTATATATATTTGAAGTGTGGAGATTAATTTACATGCATCCGTTTACTTTTTGAAAGCCAAGAAAGTCAGTGATTTTCAATGTATCCTTAACAATACATGCTACAAAAAATATTTTTTTAAATGTATATTTTATACCAGGGGTTCCAAACCTTTTTTCCCTCGAGCACCCCTTGATTAATATTTTTATTTTCGGGATCCCCCCCCCCCCAATCACCCGTCTATGCAAAGAAGTTTTTATAAATAATGTTAAGGGTTAGATCAGCTTAAGAGTCAAACGACTCCAAATAACATTTGCAGGACTTATTTTTGATTTTACATTTTATTGCATTCTTGCAGTAGTAATAGTTCAACTCCAAACAAATGAAAGCGTTACTGTAATAATTTCGGTTTAACTTATAAAGAAAGTTAAAAATTATACTTCGTAACATTCAATTATATAAGTGGTATAATTGTTAAATAGCAAGTACAGTAGAACCCCGCTAATCCGAACTAATTGGGACCGGTGACTGTTCAGATTTCAAAAAATTCGGATAACCCGAAATTCCGATAAAAATAGAAAAGAAAAAGATATGTGCTAAAAAAAAATGTAAGTTATAAGTACTCAGTACTATTATCTCTTGAATTCTTTTATTCAAAA
This sequence comes from Araneus ventricosus, assembly GCA_013235015.1. Lineage (NCBI taxonomy): Eukaryota > Metazoa > Arthropoda > Arachnida > Araneae > Araneidae > Araneus > Araneus ventricosus. The sequence continues at coordinate 121,441 of BGPR01003961.1, forward strand.
GCAATAGAAAGAGAATATGTCTCCCATTTTCATTAGAATAATGGATGTGCTCCTGTATGAAGTGACCTTATCTTGCTGCGAATTGCATTAGTTTCTTCAATGTGTACAAAATTATGCCTGCTGGAAAAGTACTTTTTTGTTTTTAGTATGTATATTTAAATCTTTTCAGGTAATCTTTTCAATTACATATAATTTTCAAAAATAAAATCGGTTCGGATTAACCGGAATTTCGGATTAGCAGGGTTCTACTGTATTCGCTTGGTGAAACAAAATTCTGTAACTTTGTTTTCTTGTTTCCGCCATTACCAACTTTGGTTTCGCGTACCCCCAACTAATCCATCGCGTCGCGCACCCCCAGAGGTAGACGTACCACAAGTTATTTGTTTTATACCATTTGGAATCTTTGCGATTCTTTTTTTTTGTATCAGAAAGGCTCCGATTAACATATTACTACCGAGTTCTTAAATTTAGTTGTTTTTATTTTTGAATAATGTAAGACTTAATTTTGAAAAGTTTCTTATCACGCCGCGGTCATTTTTTTTTCAATCCCATTATTTATTGTTCTTTCCACAAGCCAGGGATCTCTCACTCATCACTTCAACTATAGCACGGAAATGTTTTTATTATCCTCCCCTCCCCCCCAAAGTTCCTTTTGTGTCCACAAAAATGTCATAAAACGAGATTAGTTGTCACAGGATGGCCAATAACAGGACATGTCACGCCACAGTTGATTCCAGTAGTTTGTCAGAAAATCATAACATTACCTAGATGACTGAAAGATAGAAAAGGAGAAATAAAAGTTGAATATAGAAATTTTTTTTATCAGAATCATTGAAGAAAAACCTATATTTTGGCTTCATTTGTTATTTTAGAAGCAACAGAATTTACATAAAAGAAAATGCTTATGTGTTTTGATCTAAAAACGTTTTTAATTGAATTGATTCAAATTTGCATACGGACAAAATTAAAAATTGCAGGTAAAAACTTCGTAAAAAATTTTTAGCTAATACTTGACATTAATGGGTAGAGGTTATCTGCCATTATTTTAAAGCTGAGTGCTAATTGGATTTTAACATCGCGAGAAAGGATTTGGGATGCAGATCACAATGAGAACTAAAGCTCAAATATTATTCATCTCGTTAGCGGTTTTATTTTTAATTATTCGGCATAGAAGTATCTGAAGTTCAAATGTATAGGCGATTTCTAATTTATACTACTTGACACTGGATGTACTTATGCAGCTGGGAGCCATCGCAAAAATACATTTATCGAGATATAGGTGCTCCCACAAAAAATTCTAATGCTGCATTTTTCTAAAATTAATCATTGTACTTGAAGTTGCCTAACGGATTGGAGACATTTCAGTTTTGCGTAGGAAGTTACACACGGTTAGGTTCAGTTTGCAATAATAAACTCGAATACCATAAAATGGCGGTTGATTCTCGAATGCATAACTGCGCCAAAATAAAGAAATCGAGAAATAAGTCACCAGAGGACGTGGTCTGAGTTTCAAACTTGAATACAGAATGATAAAGATCCAATTTTAAAGACTGCATTAATAATGTAGTCTGATAACAACAATGAAATTTTTTAAAATTAAATATTTAGTAAAATTACCTTTGGAATTCATGGTGAAATATTTATTCACAAATCAGTTCCTAACAGAGCAAATTTAGGTAGAGAAAAATACCTACTGAAAGCCATTCATTTTAAACAAATATTTATTATATCATATTCTTGACACAGGAATATTCTCCATTACTGAACTGGGTGACAGAATGCAGTCTTTTAGATTTATCATAGATAAAACTGCAGAGGGAATTCGAGACTTTGAATAATTCACATTATTTTTATTTTTTAAAATTGATTAC